>JAHWFO010102148.1:0-32043 GCA_023313115.1 Rhysida immarginata
TACCTTTCTAGTTATTAACTGCTCCATATCCTTTTCTAATCATTCTTCATTCAACCCACTATTGTCACTTTCTATTGCATTTAATCTGTATATTTTAGATGCGAGTCTAATTTCATTTTCCTCCTCATCCTCTGCAAAAGTGATAGGTTGAGCTAGTGTCTCAGGTTTCCGAAATAAAACAAACCTCTGCAATGAAGGCATTAAACCTTCCAGAAACCTCTCCTTCATTTGATTCTGCAATATTCCATTTGCAACCTCTTGCTTTACATTATTTGCTCTCCATCCTCTTCCACCTTTAACGAAGTCTTTCTCCCCAATTCTTATAATCGGTTTGCATATTGCCTTACTCTTTCTCCCTCTCCTGCCAAAATTAAAAAAATAATATAATTTTTTCCTCTGATTTCTTAATCAAATCTTTCCATAAACTTATTCTTAAACATCTGAAAATCATTAATAGCTGCCATCTCTTGATCTTATCTAATAAAAAATTTAGCCTCCCCCTTACATCTAATTTTTGCCATATTCAAACAAGTCTGAGGGGTCCAATTACTCACCCTCCCTATTTCCTCAATACGTTTTAAAAATTCTGCTGCATTTCCCTGCCAACTATAGAATAGAATTTCACCAGCCAGAATCAAACTTTGTTGAGCCATTCCTTCCTCTTGTCACCAAGTGGGTGATCCTGTTGGATTCCAATTACTCCCTCCTGGTCTTAAATACCCAAATTGACTGCACCAACATGTAAGGGCCCATTTTTAATAGCACCGATATTAACCATCCATCACAGGTATTGTACCAGAGAGGGTGTGACAACAGGGAAGAAAACCACACAAACTGTATAAATGAAAATAATCAATTTATTTCCTGACAAAGAATTCCTGAATCCAAATTAATTTCTGATTTATTAAACTGTTTTTAAGAACACCACCACAGGCCAGGGTGAGTTACCTGTATACTACTGTTTAGATTCTGCTGGGCTGATGTGCTTCTTTTGTTTCCACAATGGTCTTCATTATGGTTGGGTCTTCCATAGATGGGGGAAAGGGCAGGGCCAGTTAATTCTTGACAAGGGTTCTTATAAGTGCATCTCCAGCAACTGTAAAGAACTAAGCAGTGCTTGGATATATGTAAAAATTTAGGAAAGAAGAAAATGAAATGTTATTTAGAATAAACTCAGTCTGATAATTTCTCTTAGTATAGTTATTCATGGGCAATTAGGAGGCCTGTTCATTCTGCTTCTCTGTAGCTGAGAAGACACATATCATCTACATTTTTCTGTCACAATATCAAGCAAAAGGTTGTCAGCTACATTAGCAAGTTCAAATATCTCATGCCACATTTGAACAAGAGAGCAGGGGGAAGGGGGAGCAAGCTTGGACTGTCGAAATAGAAATTTTATTCCAACTCAAAGAAGAGTGACTGATACATGATAAACAATTTAATACCTTCACCTGGCATTCACAGAAAGCAAGTTTCACTTTTTTGTTTGTTTGGATTCATAAAATTCCAAATTATTTAGATTCTAATATTAATTCTGTCTTTAATAATATCTTTAATCCTTGTAGGACACCTGTTGCTCTAGAACCATACTATTCAATAATGTATTATTTTAAAGAAGCAATACTTCTCTTAAATTAAAGCAAGGACCTCTTAAACCATTATATATTAATATTACTTATAAAATAGATTAGTTTAAAAATGCATTAACCTCTCAACGAAAATTATAATATTATTTACTTCAAATGCCACTTATCTCTTGAATGTTAATTTATAATGGTCATTTTTATGGTTTATCTTATTAATCATAATTGTTATTTATAATTTAGGATTCTCTTGATAGTTAATTATAAAATATGCGATTTTCATTTCTATTTCTATTATCAGTTTAATTTAAATATTCATTAAGTTTTATTCCAAATGTTCCTTATTAGTTTCCCGTTTAGCTCTGACCTTACACAGAACAGTCATTCCTAAGAGCAACCCATATGTTCCGAGATGTCTACCTTTGAAACGATGAATGCTATGTGACTCCGAGATACAAATACAAAGATATGTGCTTTTGCTATTGAAATCTTTTGCAGTCCTAAAGTAACCCTTACAGTGGTCCTCCACATCTTTAAGCCGACTCATAATCATCAATGCCGAGATCTGACTATTTCCTGTCTCGTGTGAAAACACTTCAATTTGCCGTGATACTGGACTCTAATTTGGAAAAAGTTATTTCATCCCTGACAAAACATTTGTTAAAATTCCTTAGAGTGTAATCCACCTATTCTATTATCTATTTGTTGTAGATTTAATGAAATTTTTGAAGTGTTTATTAACTTTATCAAGTTACCTATTTAATTTGGAACCCATCGATGCTGCCTCTTATTGCCAGTGGTTCCGTTCTTTCCTTTGTTTCACTTACCACATAATGCATTTACAATTGAGAGTTATCTTTTGTGTCACCAAGCATCTTCCAGTCGACAAGCTGACAAGAAATCCGCCCATAGCTAAGCTTCTTGCCTTACCACCATGTATTGAGAAATCACTACTTTATCCCTTATTTATTTTAGATTAGTTTTTGCTTTTATTACCTTTCAGTGGGTTTAGCTTTTATTCATTTGTATCCATGGTTTTCTTTTCCTTTCTCCTCAGTCAGTAATGGCGATACTCCTCTTCGTGCAGAGAAATAGTTCACTGTTCACCTCTTTCCTTCCCGTCCAACTGCTATTTGTTGCTATTCTCCAAGCTTGGTTGCCCACTACCTTAGCACTATTAAAGGAAGCTGATTTTGCATACTCTACAAAATTTTCTTGCCATTTGCTTTTTGTGCAATTTACCAATGTATCTGATCTGTAATTTTGCTTAGTGCCTTTTTTTTTTTTTTTTTTTTACTTCCAAACTAATCTTTCAATTATCTTAATGTTGCTATCTTTTACTGGATAATAAACTTGATTTATATGGATTTTGTGAGATGACGCTTGGTCGCCAGTTCGGAAATAAACTTGGCAGGAGATTCTTTAAATAACCTTTCGATTTATTTCTTTCCATCAATAGTTTACACCAAGAATTGCATGTAATTCGTAGAGTAATCACAAAGACAAGAGCAGCTCCGTGCAGGCCACCAAGACGATCCTCCTCCTGCCCTCGTCCCCCTTGTGGTCTCTCTCCCCTCTTGTATCCCTCTGCCTCCTCTGGTCACGGCCACCGCTCCCCTGTGAAATAGTCCCACCAAGCACGGTGCCAGAACCTCAAAGTTCACACTTCCCCTCCGGTTTCATATTAGGGGACATCTCATCTCCCTAACTGAAACCCCAACCAACCAGCCAGATGGAGTGTCTCTGCCCAATCCAGGCCACTCTCACGTGCTTATAATTGTTTGTGTCCCACTACACTGAACTGTATGTATCACATGCATGAGCTCACAACAAAACAAAATCTTACGACTACTGTAATACATAAAAAAATCTACTGTAATGCATAAATGACAACCACCAATCTGGTCAACCTTGTTCCTTGTATAGTACTTTTGATCGCCGCCCCATCCCCTCTCTCACTCCCAAGCCCTCAAAGAATTAAATACAAGAGAGAGGGAAAAAATCTTAATTGGTTATTCACTCATCAACGTCTCCTCTTCAGAAAACAATCTAGATAGGGCATCAACATCCGTGTTCTCGCTTCCTGGTTTATGAGCTACAGTGACGTTGTACCGTGGAAAAGCCAGTGCCCATCGTTGTAATCTGGTATTCTTTGGGACCCTTTCAGTCAAATATTTTAATGGTTTATGGTCAGTATGTAGTAAAATAGGCGATTTATACGTCCATGTTTCGAATTTCCCCAATGCCCACACCATCGCATAAGCTTCCCGTTCAATGGTGCTCCATTTGGCCTGCACATTACTTAATTTTTGGCTGGCGAAAGTTATGGGTCTAACCCTGCCATCCTTATCTCTCTACAACAAGCATGCTCCTATTCCCGTCCTAGATGCATCCGTGTGAATTTTGAATGGCTTTGTCAAATCTGGAGTGTACAATGATGTCACATGGCATAAGGACTCCTTCAACATCTCAAATGCATTTCTAGCTTCCTCGGACCATGGGACATCATTCGCCACTGACTTCTTTGTGAGGTCAGTTAATGGTTTCGCTATCTGTGTATATCCTTGCACATACTCCCTATAATGATTCATCAGACCCAGGATCGAGCACAATGCTTTCTTTGTCTTTGGGGTTTTTAAATTCTGAATGACTTTAATTTTGTAAGGATATGGCCCATGCCCCCCTGATCCAACGACATGTCCCAGATACTTCACTTGAGCCTGAGCAAACCTGCATTTCTCCAAATTTGCAGAGAATTGCAGCGATCATAAAGTACTTAACACTGTTCTAAGATGACCCAGGTGTTCATCCCAAGAGCCCCAATACACAAAAATGTCATCAATGAAGCTTTCTGCGTATCTGCTGTGTTGTCTTAAGGCATGGTTCATTACCCTTTGGAAACTGTGAGACGGCGCTTGGTCACCAGTTCGGAAATAAACTCAGCAGGAGATGCTTTAATTAACCTTTCGATTTATCTCTTTCCCAAAATAGTTTACTCCAAGAAATGCATACAATTCGTAGAGAAAACACATAAAAACAAGAGCAGCTCTGTGCCAGCCAGCGAGATGATCCTCCTCCTGCCCTCGTCCCCCTTGTGCTCTATCTCCCCTCTTGTATCCCTCCACCACCTCTGGTCATGGCCGCCACTCCCCTGTGAAATAGTCCCGCCAACACGGCACCAGAACCACAAAGTTCACAGATTTAAGTGTACATTTAATTCTAAAAATATAAATGATTACTATCCTACTATGCCACTAGCCCATTGGATTAATGTAAGGGAGTTCTTATTCAATCTTTTCTTGGAGGAGTGGAGTAAATCATTAAGTTTAATCTCTTCCTGGGGTATCAAACTTCAATTCTATCTCTCCTAACTGTGAGTTTCGGTTGGTCTCTGGCTGTTTCCATCCCACTCACAACAAAGGTGGTTTGAAAGTTTTTCCCAAATAAAATCTTCTTTCCAGTTGTAATCTTTGGTCCTCCCTTCAAAGAAAATTTGGGGTTTTGGATGTCTTTCTAGAGGTTTTTGGTCATATTAATTTACTTTGTCTTTTTTTTGTTTTTTTCTTCTCAGAATGAACTAGGATGAACAAGATAGCTTAATTACAACGTTGTTGCAAAGGCATTTCCTGGTGCAAGCTCGTATTTGGATAAGCTCGATTCCCTCAACGTGATTGCTCTGTGAATCAGAGTTATACTCTAGCTGCTGCAGACTGAGCGGATAGATGATGTTGAAAATGAATTAGCAGAACGAAGGTTCTGGCAAGCGATTGTTCCACAAGCCCAAGCTTGGCTAGACTTAGAAGTTGGCGAGTTTATTGATTGATGAAACACGTTGATCAGATGAAAAACGTTCAATAACTGTGGAAAACGACATAATAACAAGGAAAATCTCTTGTCCACAAAAAGAATTTTAATTAAGCATATACGTATTTCGAACCCTTTAGGTTCATTATTCAATGCCATATGATATAATTATTATTGAAATGCTACTATTGATTTTATTTTTTGTGTAATTATGATTAATATTACTATTTATATAAATAATAAAACGTAAATAAATGAATAGTCCCAAGGTTGCATGCTTCTTCTTCTCTGTACGAGTTGTCAAGTCCCGACTACCTGTCTCCCGCTGTTTGGAGCTCAAGCTTTAAAAATTAATATCTTCAAAACCGAGCAAAACATAGTTATGAATTTTTGTATTGTTTTTAGGAAAGTATGTGTAAGATATTAATAACTTTTTAACAAACACAATACCCACCTTTTGAGAAATTTGCATATATAAAATATTTTTCTTAAATTCTAATATTTGCACATGCATGCATAATATAATTCTCAAAATTTCCTACAGTTAAAGAACTTTCATATGCCACCAATCACATCTTTCTAAGTAAAATACTACCGAAATTACAGTACTTTATAAATAAGCCCCCCCCCCCTCAAATTTTGAAAATTTCAAATGTTCCTAACTTATATAAAAATGAAAAACAATAATATTTGGTATTCATTACCAACTCCCTAGGTCAATTTTATATACCAAATTTCATAAAAATACAACAGGTTAATAGCAAAACTGTAAAATTTCTGCCTGAATTGACGTGGAATGACCCAGTTATAATTTGACCCGCTAGATGCCAGAAGAAGTATGTCTCATATCGAAAGTATCTGCATATAATATATCAGGCGTTTTGTTTAATAGACAATGATTCAGTTAGTTTGTTTCTGAATTTGTTAAATAAATACTCCAAAGCTTTACAATGGCACAAGGTTGAGTGTGTGAAAAGTTTGAAACTAAACTTAATCGAAGCAGTTGCTCTGGCGGGATGTGCCAAATGTATAGGGGCCGACCAGGTGGCCTAGAGTCTAGGGCATAGGCTTTCTAGTTCTTGAGTCTGCCTGGCCGTGGGTTCGAATCCTGCCGTGGGCATGGATGTTTGTGTTTGTCCCGGGCTGCATACAGATATAACTTGTGTAAAAAACGCAAAATGAGCTTAGTAATCGATGCCTAAATTTCTAGAACCCCCCCCCCAAATGTATAGTAGACGTCTCTCAATGCTCAGGGTTTTCAATCCAAGAATAGGCTGGAGATCGTAGATAATTTGGGAACAACGGCACCCCTCATGTCAATAACTAAAATAAACTGTACTAACAACCCACATTGCTTTTACACAGCACCAGTCATCTTCCTGGCATCGCAGAGAGAAATTTTTGTTGGTTTCAACAGAATTTGTTGCGACATTTACTTTAGAAAAGTTACTTTGATAAAGGCCTAAACTTATTAGAGAGTGAGTAGAATAGGTCTTGATCGGGGGTACCTCGAATTTCCTGCATGCTGATTGGTTGGTTTAGGTTGCACACCCGCTCCAACACCATGCTGATATCATGGGCGGCCAATTTCTGGTCACGTGAGGGGGTTTTCCCGTGACGTCACAGTTGATATGAATTTTTTTTTAATTTTTTTTTCATTTTAATTTATTAATCTTTATTTTTTACTTGCCATTATTCTAATTTTCGTGTGTTCCCATTTCTGATGTGCTCTTTGTTTTTGAGTGGTGATGGTCCTTGTTTTTTGTCGTGTTGGTCTTTGTTTTGGGGTGTTGGTCTTTGTTTTGGGTGTTGGTCTTTGTTTTGGGTGTTGGTCCTTGTTTGTGGGAGTTGGTCCTTGTTTTGAGTGTTGGTTTTTGTTTTGGGTGTTGGTCCTTATTTTTTGGTGGTGGTCCTTGATTTGGGTGTGGGCCCTCTGTTTTGGGTGTTGGTTTTTTTTTTTGGGTGTTGGTTCTTATTTTGAGTGTTGGTCCTTTTTAGGGGGTGTGGTTTATTTTTTGAATGTTGATCCCTAATTTTTTGGTGGTGGTCCTTGTTTTGGGTGTGTTCACTCATCTGGCTGCTGCTGCCATCTTGTTTAATCACGTGATTGCGACCATGTTCCAATTCCTTGAGGCTGCTTAAAATTAATTTCATTTTCTTAGTTATACACCAGTGTTGATGTATAACAAAAGTGTATACAACTTTTCTTCACTGCAAAAGTGGCTTTTGTGATTTTATCTCATAATATAAGCTACTTGGGTCCCACCCTATATACCTACTATATCCCTAGTGGATTTTACCTTATTACTAATTATCTTTTTGTTTCTACCACAACCAAATTTTCCTATATTACTTTACTGGCTCGTTTTTCTGCCCAATTAATTTTTACTTTTTAAAGGCTTGTCATGGGTGTATGTTCGTTTCACTGTCCTTTACGATGTGCAACAAGGCGTTAGATGCAGCGCAAGTGTGTGCTCAAGTGCGGGTGATGGTTGCTATGCCTCTTCCACTGGGGCGTCATTGTTCAGCACGTTCACTCATGGTTGCATTGTTCACGCATTTATGTTTGCTAAAAAAAACTGTCTTCCAGCCAAAGGTATATATATTATGTATTTCTAAACTCTATTAGGGATACCCAACTGTTTCATCATTTGTTTTACCTAATTAAAGTCTCTCATGCTAACAAATTTGCACGCAGTTGATTTCGAGATAATGGTCGAAGCCTAACGTGCATGTACAAAGACGTCCCGTAACCACGATCGGCATTCAAGCTAACCCAAGATAAAAATCTACGTTTTCCAACCCTGGGTATTTAAATACGTTTGTATGTATTGCATTGATGCTCAACCCATTCGTTTCACTGATTTTTCACCTAATTAAAGCGTTTTGTGATGCTCCGGGGGGGGGGGGGTCCGTGACTTGGGGGTACCAAAAAGGCAACCTCGACACACGCCTGAGAGCAATCACGAGTTTGTTGAAGCCTGTAAAAGAGAGTCAACAACGGGTTTTAAACTATTAAAAAAAACACAGCGATATATACTGTTGCCATAATTTATTCACTAACCAATATATACAATGATCTAAATTCATAAATTATCCATTAACAAAAGATAGGGGGCCCTACTAAATCTTATTCTAATTCTGCATAATTTATCTCACAGTCTTCTCCACCTTGGCAGACACACCTCTTTTACCAATAAATTTTCTGCTGGGGCTTAACAAAGTCCATGTACTACCAACCAAGTTCGTGCCACCTTTCCAGCAGGCACCTTCAGCTCTACCATGCACTCGCATTTCCACTGTTTTGTTGCATCGGTCTCTTCTTAATTAAGACTGTCTGCCACCCACAAGGTCAGGAAAACGTTGTGTGCATCTTTTTTTCTAAATGCAATAAGGAAAGGGGGGGGGGCACAGTAACCCTTCGTAGTCCCCTTTACGGACTAATAAAGCAAATGTGTAATCTGCCTAATGCGCCAAACGGACATTGGGCCACTGACTAATGCACACTCAGTGCCCATGACGTGAGACCGCGAACCAGCACACCAGTGGAGCCACTAGAGCTGCGTAACCTCGCCACGCCTACACTGAGGCAATTGGAACTGATAGCCAAATGGACTCTTGCGATACCTTACACCAACTACTAACTGGTATTTTCAAGCATTAATTTTAGCGAACAACAACATTAAATTACAAGTTTCTTCTCGAAGCATACACTTGGGAATACTCCTCTATTTGCATGCGCACTGATTCCAGTTCTTCTAAAATGCAAGTTGCTCAATAGTTGATAGTCTACGCTAGCTAAGATCATACAGTTCGTATATCCTCAAATATAGAAGGTTAAACTGTCAAAAGTTCCCGGGAGCCGTCAAACAAATATAATGCACTAAATCACCAACTTGCCGCCAACATTTTCCTCGATGGAACACCGACCGGTGCAGCTTCACTGCTAAACACCTCGGGGCAGAAGAGCGACAACAATGCAAAGAAGACAAAGGAACATAATCGAATTATCTTCGCCGACATGCTCACGATGAGTAGTCAGAAAGAAATAAAAAGGCAACATCAATTCTAGTTAGCACTACAATTCTAGTTAGCAACATATGAAAATACAATTATAAATTAGGGCGGGCTTGCCGAACGATGCGTTTTCCAACTGAATTTTTCATTACAAGGTTAGGCTTAATAGCAAGCTAAACTTATTTTTGCAACTGAAAAATTATAAATCCATCTCGTCCGAAAGTTTTTTCCAATCTCTCTTAATTAATTTTAAAAGACAACAACAACTACAACAATTGTCCCAACGAGTCAGCATCCGCGGAAATACCGAGAATTTCATCTTCGCCGACAATGCTAACTCATTAGAAAACACATTGTTGGCGTTTTTAATAACACGCTTAAATTATGACTTAATGAACATAAAAATAATTACAATGCTCATAAAAAAATAAATATTATAAACGGAGACGAATCAAAACACAAGTGAATAAATTATTGGCAACAGCAAACTTAAATGTAAAAAAAAATACTAAACTAACATCATATATTACATACGTCCCCTCATAAAATAATCCTATCATCTCAATGACTTTTACATTGACAACAATTTACCATTCAAGATCACAAAATCCAAGTTACCTACTCTTTCCCAGAACAGGGTGCACACTGTTCTTTTTATTCTTCGATCCTTTTGCTTTCCCACGTCCACATTTGGGTTTTTCTACTACAGATCATTCACCAACGGTGTCTCTTGTAAGTGTTGCCAACAAACACGGCATCGCCCGAGGGTCCGCTACCAATGCACGGTCGCGTGCCTTGCCCTTCTTATTGGTAACGACCCTACACGCTTTCAACTGCTCTCGTACTTTCTTATACACCATCATACACACTTGCACAATACTCTCTCTTTTGTGTTTGTCAGCTACACGATCCTTTCCTCCTATTTTACTATTAATTTCACCCACAACCTGTGTTTCATCCACCACCTCCTCCTGAGGGTGCATTACAGCCCCATCCACATTGCTACAAGTGTCGTTTATATCATCAACCCCATCCTGGATTTCACCTAACCCAGGCAAAACCAAACTGCTTTTTTGCTTATTCTCCCCTATTTGTTCAAACAGCTCTTCCTGCTGCCACCAAGGAATATCATCCTCATCTACTACATCTCCACCCACCTTCTCTACTTCAACGTGACTACACTCCTCCATTGTTTCAATCTGCCCATTATTTACATCTGACTCTAATGGCTTGGTCATTACTGTTCACTGGATCATTAACAGTAATCCCCATCACTTTCAAACTATATACAGTACCGTCGCTTTCCAGCCATTCCTCTGTCAAGGTTGCAGCATCATATACTATAACACTATTCACGGGCATTACCCTCGAAAACTCTGCCCCACACTCAGTCATTGTGGCCACCTCGTTCATCATAACTATACTTTCCCTTAACACCATTCCTGCTTGTTCAGGCCCAACCACCTCCACTTTGTCCTCTACATCAGTATGCAATGACGATTCGCTTGAATAATCACCGTAATTCTGATGTATGTATTCTACTCCCATTTCCAAAGTTGGTGGATTACCTGAGATCCCAGGAGATGACATTGGCTCAATTTACTGCTACCCCTCACCAATGACCACTGACTCAGCACCACTGTCGGCTACCATCCACACATTGGGATATGAGCCATCAGGAGAAGGGTCCACCATCTCCACATTACTCTGACTATACTCATTGTGCCACATCATAGGCGGCTGACACACGCTGTCTGTATTGCTCAGAACGGGCCTATTCCCATAGTGGACCTCACTACTCACAACCCCAGAAACCCAACCCTTGTCTTTGGTAACTACCTGCTCCACTGGATTAAGGGTAATTTCCTGCATTTTATTCCCCTTCCAGGATCCCTTTGTTCTGTTACAGCTGCGCCGATTCCTTCCATTACCCCTATGAGTACACTCACATATACCGCATGCAAGGTAAGGCCTGTTTTTCATATAGCATCCCTGTGGCTGATCCCCAGCTACCCATGAATTCATGGGCATCTTAACCACAACTTCTCCAAAGAATCCAGACGCTTGTGGTTTAATCTCTATTGCTTACGACAATGCTTTGCCCTGGACCACTCACCAGCTATTCTGTTTTTACCTCGGCCTGACACCTGATGTGTACCATCGCACCCTTCTCCCACTCCAGAGTAAACATTGGCACTGCACACCATCACCATCGATGCGCATTTAAAGGTCATTCTGGCCAAAATATCCATACCCAGGATACCATCATATGGGCGATCGCTGAAGGAATGCACCATAAATGTGCGCGCGCCCATATAATGATTCTGCATATTGACAGTTAATGACACTGCCTGGTTCAAGCACAAACAGCTTCCATTTATCCCTTTGATCATAAGATCTGCTGATGGGAACGGTGTGCTTGAAAGCTGCCTGCACATTTCCCCATATATCACAGACACTTGGGAACCAGTGTCTATCAACATCAACACCAGTTGCCCTTGTATATGGATGGTAGTCATGCACAGACCACCCTCCCCACTGTGCATCATGATCGGCTCTTTAGCTGCTACCCCTGCATTCACATTGCAGGGTCTCGCTCCTCGCTGTGGAAAATTACGGGCGTAATGTCCCAGTTGCCCACAGCAGAAATAACCAGAACCAACGGCCGGCATCTTAGGCAATGCAAGCCCTTTTGCTTTCTCTTTCTCCATACTCAACTGGCTTGCAGCTTGAGCCAGGCTTTCAACGGTCTTTTGCAAGTGCTTAAGTGTTTCTCCACACCCACAACTTGTAGTGGTAGCTTTAGGCAACTTCGGAAGAGAATTTCCCCGCCCTTCTTTAGGTGCAGAATGATCCTGTAGTGATTCCACTTCACTCTTAGCACCACCGTTTCCTGCCTCAGCAACATCGGTTACCCCATTGCTGTTTTTTCTTTCTAAGTCCTCCGACCGCAGAGCTGCTAGAACCGCATCCTTGTAGGTTGTAGGATTGACCGCCATCAAAAACCAGCGATGCGCCATCAGGCAACTATTACTAAAGCATTCCAACAGCTCTTCGTTCCTGGTGGCTGCCCATGCCGGTTTTGCCTTGACAAGTCTCTCTATAGCAAGTTCTAAACGACCAGCAAACTCTGTGACAGATTCATTGGACCTCTGGACAGTATCATGCAACTCTTTAGACACGTCTCGGGTTAATTTAATATACCCGAAGACACGCTCCAGCCGCGCCCTCAGTTGTTCATAATCTTCAACATCGAACAACTCATGTTCGGTGGCACGTTTGGCAGTGCTCCCCTTAATTTTCGAGTGCACCACTGTCAATTCAACAGCCGGAGACCAATAGGCCAAAGCACCAACACGGTCAATGCTAGCAAGGAAGGCGGCGATAGCAACACCCCCATACTCTCCATTGAAACTAGGTATGGCTACGGTGTACCCAGCGAACTCAGGCGTACCCACTGTGCATCTTTATCTTTTGAATTACTCCACAAAAGAAAAATCAATCCCTTAATCGAAAAAAGAACACCCCAAACACCACAAATATGTCACCGAAATCTTCTCAAACCTAGCCCCAGCTCTATTACGGACTATCCCATGCCAACCTCAAAATCCGGAAATTCCGAATTACAGGCCCCACGTCGGGTGCCAAATATGTGATGCTCCAAGGGGGGGTGGGGAGGTTCCGTGACTTGGGGGTAGCAAAAAGGCAATCTCCACACACGCCCGAGAGCAATCACGAGTTCGAAGCCCCTAAAAGAGAGTCGACAACGGGTTTCAAACTATTAAAAAAAAACTGTTGCCATAATTTATTCACTAACCAATATATACAATGATCTAAATTCATAAATTATCCATTAACAAAAGATAGGGGGCCCCATTTAATCTTATTCTATTTCTGCTTAATTTATCTCACCGTCTTCTCAACCTTGGCAGACACACCTCTTTTACCAATAAATTTTCTGCCAGGGCTTAACAAAGTCCATGTATTTCCAACCACGTCCGTGCCACCTTTCCAGCAGGCACCTTCAGCTCTACCATGCGCTCGCACTTCCACTGTTTTGTTGCATCGGTCTCTTCTTACTTAAGACTGTCCGCCACCCACAGCATCAGGGAAACTTTGTGTGCACCTTTTTTTCCCAAATGCACTAAGGAAGGGGGGGGGGGCACAGTAACCCTTCGTAGTCCCTTTAACGGACTAATAAAGCAAATGTGTAATCGGCCTAATGCGGACAATGGGCCACTGACTAATGCACACTCAGAAATTTTTGCAATTGTACCATAACCGTGTCATTAAAACATGGACCACTGAATCAAATTCAACCAACTTCGAACTTTATAATTATTCTTATAAATTCGTTCAGGATAGGTCGTTCCCGGTCGTTTGGTATATTATTTGCCATATCTTGGGAGTGAAAATTTCCAATGGTACAATAGAGGCATCATTAGCACAGGTACCCCTGAATAAATATCGACAATCTTCGAATTTATTGCCTTCTCTTCCATATTCGTTCAGGACATGTCATTCCAAGTTGTTTGATATATTACATGACATATTTTAGCATTGAAATTTTTTAATACAACGATAATGGTGTATTACAATACGTACCACTGAATCAAATTCGACCTTCTTCTAACTTTATAATTACTGTTATACATTCGTTCATAACAGGTCATTAATAGTTGCTTGATATAATACATGATATAACTTATCATTAAAACATGTACTACAGAAACAAATTCACTAAAGGCCTTGTTTCAATTCCTAGGAAGAGAAGATTTAATAAAAGCGGTGATTCCGAGGCTTTGACATGTTTCCAGTGTAAAAACATAAAATCACGAAGAATGACCTCCCCTGATAGAAGTGGATCCACGGAGAAAAGAGAAGAACGAAGAAAGGAAGGTAATTGGTGGAGGCAGTGCGCAAACGCGCCTCAGAATCCACCAAGCCGTAATAAAAGAAGGAAGAGAAGGCGTGGAAAGCAGAAAGTGCTTGGTTTTCGCCAGATGCAGAAAGTAGAGCCAGAGAGAAAGCTTGCTGCCCTCAGCAGCTCGCTGACGACTTAGTAATTAACAGGATTCGCCGTGTATCGATGAGACGAACCAAGGAGATGCTAGGAGTAAGCATTCAGCCCACTGTCAATGTTTCAAGAGGCAGAAGCATCAGCGAGAAGAAACAAGACTCACGGGCCCAAAAATAAGTAAGCGAATACTTTATCATTTGAACTCTTCATGCTCTGGTTAATCGAGGTCTCGCTGGGTCCACCGACGTCAAAAGGTTTGGACGAACTTCGTAGTCAACCACCTTCACGAGGACGAAGAAGGCTCAAGCTACAGCGACTATTGTTCTAGATGGAACTACTGCCCTGGAGGACATCGTAAGCCAACCTGTCAGAGCATAGGAATGAAAAGTCAATTGAGACCGAACGTATCTAAAACAAGCGAGAAACCATTAAACGCATATTTTGATAATTGCACAATTTTATCTTCTCCGAAAAGTGCAGCATCACCCGACGCATTCGACAGAGGCCTGCAGTGAAGGACAGTACAACAGTCAGCCGAGCTATCATCCAACAAGCTACATACCGATCCATTATTAGTAATAACCAGCGAGGGTGCAATAAGAGAGGACGCACCCATCCTAAGTCTGAAGAACAAGGAAGCCCGGTCATCAAGTTCCGAATCTAAGAAGACCCACTACACTAAAAAAACACTAATCTCTTCCCATGGTAAATTGAACAGATCGAAGTCATCTCTCCCCTGACTGCTATAGTCAGTGTTCTTATGGGGTGCCCTGATGAATGTCCGCACTTGGACCCGGGGAGAAGTTTTGATGGTATCAACCCTTATATGCTAAGCAATGTAATTAGGGGCTAATTTATTGGTATTTATACTATTGGCTATGTTTTCTAATCTATTATTCTACTTACTACAGCTCATCCTGCCACGATTGACAAACCTATTCAGGTCGCCGCGTTCCGAGTTAGCGGTACCTTAGCCCTAATCAAGTAACTCCACTTACCTACTGGATCCTTCAGCATCCCAAGTACCTCCGACGTCTTCTTAACTCTACTTACCTTCCGATTTGAGACTCTGCAAGTCTTGAAACTATTCCCAATGTCCGAAATACTTCAAGCCTTTTAAATAGCGACGTGGCTATTGAATTGGACAGACTGTGTTCTACATTATGAACTTTATCAATTTGCATTTGAGATTGTTAATTTGAGAATTCAATTTACTAAATTTATTATTAAAAATATTTCTACTTTACTATCTCTGTCTCACTCTGTCTATTGCGCCATAAAAATTCATGACAGAGTGGGGGAGGTGCTTTGATAGCAGAGACCACGGATTCTAAAGATTTTCTTGTTTCCACTGTGCAAAAAAAAAGAACTTTCTGTTGATTATTTCTCTATTTTTTTCCATTATATGTTAAGAAGACACAAGAAGAGGAAACGAAGTGAGTGGGGGAGTTGTTTACATCCGAAAAAATAAAGAAACCAGCAGCAAGGAGAAGTTGAAGTAAGAAGAAATCCGGAGAAGTGAGTATAATAGAAGAAGCTTATAATGATGCAAGAATTAAAGGAGTGGCTTAAGGGCAACGATTCAATGAGAAAGGGCTGAAAACTTTAAAGTAATATAATGCAATTTTTAAAGCCTTAGCTGACAATATAATAGGCTGGTATGAAAAAAGTGAAAGCGTTTATCAATAACTTTAGCCAGTCAATTAAAGAGTTAATGGAAAAGCATAAATTTGGAAATTTAAGCGATGCCATGAGTTGGGTGCAGCAACACTTAGGTGATAAAGAGAAAAATCGGTGAGAAGAAGAGGAGTGTTTAATTAAGGAAGAGTTAGGTACCGGGATAGACAATGGGCCTATCGCTTGGGAAAATAAAATTCGAAAGGAAATGGAAAAGGATGTTGATTGCATCAGATGGAAGAAATAAGACACCTCCATTTATGCGGGAAGAAAAGGCTGCTTTACAAAATTAGTAAAGGAAAGAAGCAGTAAGTTGTCCCAAAAGCAGAATATATCATTAATACGATATTAAAGGAGGCACATAATATTCCCGTAAGTGGGCATTTAGGTTATAAAAAGACTATGAATAACGTGTCACGAAGTTATTTTTGGGCCAGGATGCAGCAGGACATTTTTGAGTATGTAAAAACATGTCAAGTCTGCCAAAGCAACAAAGCGTTATGCACTCCGCCCCTTTGGGCATCTCAAGCCATTGCCAATTCCTAATAAAAGGTGTGAAATTATCACAATAGATTTTGTATCACCTATACCAATTACTAAAAACGGTTATGATGCCCTACTGGCCATTACGGACAGATTAACCATTACGGTTACGATGTGCGGCTGATACCTTGTAAAACTACTATTTCAGCAGAAGATACGACGAAGTTGCTAATTGATAACATATTCAAAATTCACGAGTTCCCTTCCATTATTATCTCTGATAGAGACGTTTGGTTTATATCCCAAGTATGGAAGGAGATTTTCAAATTATTAAAAATATGGCATAACTACTCCAGTGCATATCATGCCCAAACCAACAAGCAAATTATGGTCAATGGTGACAAAGATGATTGGGACGATTATTTGCTTTACACTGAAATAGCCCTAAATTTTACTTTTTCCAAAGCTATTAAATGTTCACCATTTCTTATGGATTTGGGTAGAGGAGTTAGATTCACACATATCAGAAGAGAAACAATGGAAGAGGTAGAATCAGAAAAAGATTTTCGGAGAAGGCTAAAAGAGTTACTGTATCAAGCAAAGAAAAATATAGAGAAAGCCAATAAAAAGTATGAGAAATTCTATAATAGAAGACATACTAAATGAAAAATAAAAGAAAGGGAAAAAGTTATGGTGGTGGCTAAATCAATGTTGAAGCAAGAAATTGTACCTGAAGTTCGTAGGGCCATTTAAAGTAAAGAAAGTGATTAATGAGGTAACAGTGCAACTCCAGATTCCCCAGAGATTTAAGGTAAAAACGAAGGTATTGCATGTTTTATTTTTAAAGAAGTTCTTTTCTAGATGGAAATCGAGGAAAGAGGGGCCACCTGAACCCATTAAAGATAAAGATTTCCCAAATGTGTATAAAGTAGAGAGACTATTGGATGTTAAAGGAAAGGCTACCCACCGAAAGTTCTTAGTCAAGTGGGTCGGGTATAAGGATCCTACGTGGGAGCCTGAGGAAAATCTACATCGCTGTCAGCAAATAGTAAAGTGATTCTCCAAGCAGACCGAAGCCAATTTTACAGAAAGAAAAGATATCAAAATATTTCGAGGGAGCTAGAAGAAAAGAAATAGGCATTAGCATAATTAAAAAAGAAAAAAATACTAATACAAGTAATTTGGTACTTCCAGATAAAAGGAAGAAAAGAAAACAGAAGAAAGAAAAACCGCAATCGAAGATAAAGGATTTTTGACATAGGTTCGGCAGCGGGATGATGTCAAATCCTCGGAAGAAAAGATTTAATAAAAGCGGCGATTCCAAGGGTTTGGCATGTTTCCATAGTAAAAACTAAAGCACGAAGATGGAACTCCCCTGCTAAAAGTGGACCCTCGGAGAAAAGAGAAGAACGAAGAAAGGAAGGTAATTGCGCAAACATACCTCAGAATCTACGAAGCTGCAATAAAAGAAGGAAGAGAAGACCTGGGAAGCAGAAAATGCTTGGTTTTCGCCTGATGCAAAAAGTGGAGCCAGATGAGAAAGCTTGCCGCCCTCAGCAGCCTGATGACGAATTAACAGTTAACAGGATTCACAGTGATTCCAAGGAGGTGCTAGGCTTCAGCATTCAGCCCACTGTCAATGCTTCAAGAGGCAGAAGTATCAGCGAGAAGGAACAAGGCACACAGGCCAAAAGTAAGTAAGCAACCACTTTCTCATTTGAAGTCTTCATGCTGTACTGAATTGAGGTCTCGCTCTTGGGTCCAGCGACGTCAAAAGGTTTGGATGAACTCTGGAATCGCCCAATTTCACGAAGACCTAGAAGGCCCAAACTATAGCGACCATTGTTCTAGATGGAGCCGCTGCCGTGGAGGATATTGTAAGCCAACCCGTCAGAACATAGGAAGTAAAGGACGACCAAGACCGGACGTATCTAAAAAAGTGAGGAGCCATTAAATGTATGTTTTGATAATTGTATGATTTTATCTTCTCCAAAAAGTGCAGCATCACCCAACGCATTCGACAGAGGTCCGCAATGCGGGACAGTACATGACATCTAAGTTAACACCCGACAACGAGCTATGGACCGTTCCATCATTAGTGGTAACCAGCAAGGGTGCAATAGGAGAGAACGCATCCATCCTAAGCCCGAAGTACAGGGAAGCCCGGTCATCAAGTCCCGAATCTACGAAGCCCCACCACCCACTACACAAAAGGAAAAACATGAATCTGTTCCTGTGGGAGATAGAGCAAATTGAATTCATCTGTCTCCTGACTGGTATAGCCAGTGTTCTCGCAGGGCACCCTGCTGAATGGTCGCGCTTGGACTCGGGGTGGAGTTTTGATGGTATCAACCCTAGTATGCTAAGCGAATCTAATTAAGGCTTGTAGAAATTATTGATTGGTATTAATACAATGGCTATGTTTTCTAATCTATGGTTTTATTTACTACAGCTCACCAGCCACGGATGACAAACCTATTCAGGTCGCCACGTTCTGAATTAGTGGTACGTAAGCCCAAGTCAAGTAACCCCACTTACCTACTGGATCCTTCAGCATCCCACGTATCTCCGACATCTTCTTACCTGACCTGTTCTAATGGTACCTTATGGTACTGTTGGAACTTTCCATTTTAAGACTTGGCATGTAATATATCAAACAACTCGTAACAACATGAGTGAATATAATGAGTAATTAAAGACAGTGGAAATTAGTTTAGTAGTACGCGTCCTAATCGTACCATATGGTACCATTGGAACTTTCAACGTAGTACTAAACCAATTCCAACAGTTACGAGGATGGGCTGAAAAGTAATGCCTCCATGGCTGTAACTTTCTTATTTTTTAACCGATTTTCAAAATTCTTTTTGTATCTGATACTCACATTTCTCTTCTATGTAATGCATTATTCACTTTTCGACATGGTCCCCATCCCTTTCCACGCATTGAACCAACGCGTGATTAGTCGGGTGAACCCGTCGGAGAGGAATTCCTGGGTTGTTGTTGACACCAAGACCGAACAGCAGGTTTCAGCTCGTCGTCAGAACGCAACTCATGCTCATTAAGGTGCTCTTTCCTCTTTGGGAAGTGGTGAAAGTCGCAATGTGCAAAGTCTTTCATTTTTGAACTGCAGTTTTTCATCTTTGAACTGTAGGTGCTACAACCCCCTCTGATGTGTGGCGATCGTGTGCGGACGGGCGTTATCGTGCTGCAGAAGAGGATCCAAAACTGCCATTCAATCCTCGTGTCGACGACAACCCCGGAATTCCTCTCCGACGGGTTCACCCGACTAGTCACGCGTTGGTACAATGCGTGGAAAGGGATGGGGACTATGTCGAAAAGTAAATAATGCATTACATAGAAGAGAAATGTGAGTATCAGATACAAAAAGAATTTTGAAAATCGGTTAAAAAATGAAAAAGTTACAGCCATGGAGGCATTACTTTTCAGCCCACCCTCGTATTAATTACTTGATATTTTTATTCACGACACATCGCTAGGGGATCTTTGATATATTACATGCTATATCTTAGCTTTGAAAGTTCTAAAGGTGACATATTGTATCATTAGAACATGTACTTGTAAACAAATTTCGGCTATCATTAAGTATGCGTTATATTCGTTCATGATACGTCGTTACGAATTGTTAGATATATTACATGCCATATCTGGTCATCGAAAATTATTAAGGGGTATCATAATAGTCCCATTAGAGCACGTGCTATTGTACCTATTCCGGTTATCTCACCTTCAAACTTGTTCGTGCTCTTCCCATATTAATGGAATGGTGAAAACAGAGTTTGAAAAGGTTAATTCGATTTCAAGTTATTGTAATAAATAATAAGCTGCCTTAAGAATAAATAAATTCTTTTCGTTTAAGCACGGATATCCCCTTTCTATAATCGTCAATCACGTGCATCCTGCACGCACACCATCTCATCAACGTTTAGAGCACGTGCGGAGCGGTAACGAAGTGCTCGGCACGCGTTTTCTCCAGTGCAAGCCTGATTCGTCTCTTCCAGCAATTCACTGTATGCACGCTCCCCATTCCAACGCAATGCATTGTTGGAATTGTGTCCACAGATAAAAGGGCATCGAAAGGGTGCCAGAGTCGGATGTATTGGCTGCGAGACCAAACACACTGGTCCGGGACAAGGTGCAGTGTTTAGCACCCAGTCAAAACGCGAAACCAATTAACGTAATTTATGATATGCATGCGGAGGAGTTGTCGTTGTCAGCGATTTAATCTTGACGTATCCGTGACACCAGAAATGATGGCCACCAGTGACCGACGTGGTGTAACTTCGCAACACGTCTTTATACATGGAGATGAAGATTCTGCGATTGCGAATGGTCGATGGCATATACAACACGTTAAAGTGCTTCAAAACTCTAGGATCGAGGATCGTCAGTTCCTCGACAAGTGATTGGAGAAGAATTTGTAGTTCCTCAAATCACTACCGAATTCGGTGCAACACTGGACCAACCATAAAAAAAATCTATTTGCGTTGATCAGACAGCTAGGGAAACCAACCATGTTTCTCACGATGAGTGCGAACGAAATACGTTGGCCATCGTTGCTCAAAATTTTACACCGACTAAATGATGTATATCCTAGCGCTATACTAAATGACCGATAGAGGATCTGGATAGAGTTCAAGGTTCTACGCTTGTAAACGAAGAACCTGTCACTTGCTGCATTTACCTTTTACTAGATATACTCAATAATGACCATGCTCCGTTCTACATCCTCGTATAATCCTCTTGGTATGTACAGAGTCATCGACTACTTCTTGCGCATCGAATTCCAGCTCCGCGATAGTCCCCACGCTCATACACTCTTTTGGCTTGAAAACAATCTCAAGGAGACAGTCAGCGAGGATATGCAATTGACCGTAAAATTGGTGAACAAGTTGTACGCAGTTAGCGTCAAAGAACTACCGGAAGAAACCATATACGTTAATCAGGTGCATAAACACATAAAACACGGCGAAATTTTGTGTCGCTTTAACATTCCATTCTGGCCAACGGAGAAGACTCGGATATTTCTATCTTTGGCAAAAGATAATGGCATGCGTGCGCAGCTACAAAGAAAGGCAACAATTTTGCGATCAGTACTCCGAGGAGAACAGCTACAACTCGATCGGCGAATTCCTGGTCGACAAGAAGTTGACACACGAGATTTACTTAAATATTATTCGTGCCTCGATTCGAAGGCCGACTCAGTTGTTCAAACGCAACATGCGTGAGATAAACACAAACACGTACCACCCGTGGATAGCCAGAGTTATGAACGCTAACATGGACTTGCAGTTCATACTGGATGAATACAGCTGTGCCTCGTACGTCGTAGAATATGTGAACAATCCAGTGGAGGTATGGCTAACTTGCATCGTGAACTCGTCAAGCTCACTGACAATAATCCCGATAAAGAGTACACTTGGCTGCTGTAATAACTTGATGTCAAGCTCTTAAATCAGTCGAGATGTCAGCACAGGAAGGCGCGTGATAACTGCTCAGGCAACCAATGAGCTATAGTAACAGACAGGTCGTCTATATTGCGACTGTGTGGCCGCAAGCGACGGGAGCAGATATAGACAAAGAGAACATCGGCGACGACAGTACCAAAGTGAATGTAATACATCAATACGAGAAGAGGCCCTCGTCGCTCGACGCTGTTTATCTAGCAGAGTTTGTGGCGTGGTATGCTGGCTATAAACAGGCACAATTGTCATCTGATATCGATGATGACGGCAAAGATGCTAACCGTCGTCAACCATCTCGCACGCAACATAAACGTAAAGTTCTACGTCTGATTCGCTACAGGCATTATGCGTTAGGCGAAACTGTCAACTATAAACATTAAATGGTTACTCTATACGTGCCATTTCGAAATGGGACGATTGTAATTTTGGAACGTAATAATTTCGTCTTACACGGCACTCAAGAGCAGGATATACCGCAACGGAGAAAGTTATACGAGTCAAATATAGACATAGATGCAGTGTTGGCCAAGCTGCATGAGCTCTGCATCAATGACGACGAGGATCTTCTTAGACCAACCTACAGCCGCGTTAGTTTCGTGAACGATGTGCTCGCAAGGGTGGTGTGGAGAACGCCGAAGACGTTTGACGAGATCTAGGCGAACACCGGTATGTCTGCTGTGCGGCGACGTACTAATGTAATGTGGAGGCAGTTTCTGAAAGTGGACGCCGATATACCAATAGTCCTGTGCGGTGACTTCAATGTAGATATAAGGCAGAATACGCAGTCATAGGTTTCATGAAGGACATATTCAATATCGACTGCGCAACGCAGGCGACGATGGCCACGACTCTGGGTAATACTTGTCTAGATCTCACTTTTCTTGCAACATCCATGTGGCATGTCTGAATTACATCTCTTACTTCTCATAGCATCGTCCCTTGTTAAACCGAGTGGTGAAACGACTACCAGAGATACCGTCTGCGACACTATCTTCGTCCAACCATGACGATCCAATGTATTGTTTCTTATCGTCATGTGTGATTATAGTATTTATTGCAATATTGTAATTCTCTTAATTATAGAAATAAGAAAAACACTTGACGGAGCCCGCCAAAATTTGACGGCAACCAACTGTGTGGCTTCCTAAACAATCAAACAATCCTCTCCACAAAGGCGTCACAATCAAGAATTTTGCTAGCATTGATGATCAAATTAACAATAATAACATACAACAATTAACGACAATAACAGTGATCAATGCGCATGCGCAAAAGTGCCGATTTTGCTCATAAAGTGCTTTGCCTTTTAATATATAGGAGGATTAGACTAAAGGCTCAAAAACATCTACACGGAAACTGCGCGCACAGATTTCATCCGACAAAAAATGCGCACGACGCGTGGACAAGATTAGACACACTTGCACGGAATTCAACCGACTGGACGTGCTTATAACCAAGGCTTTTTCTATACAGGTTAGAAAGTCGTGTGACGTCATATAGCAAGGTTGGTTCTATTTTTTCGTTGCTCGCTAGATGCGCAAAGGATAGTGTAGTGGGTAGACTTCTAATTCATCCTATAGGATCAGTGATGAAAATCGCTGAAATTTAATTGATTTTTCTAATTGATTTTGCACCTCAACATTTTAAACTTTAATAAATAATTAATTTTAATCGCTATCCTTAAACAAGGATTAAAAGCAATTTTTATATTATGTAGTAAGTTCTCCCATTCAGTGCTTAAATTTTATGAAGTTTACCTAATAATAGTGGAGTTTAATTTAATCATCGTTTTAAGATATTCTGGAGAAATGTCACAATAAATTGATCACGAGACCAACGGCTTTATTTCCCTTCCGAAGAAAGTGCGTGATCTCAGGAGTTCCCTCCCTAAAAAATCTTCGTCGTCCTCGGCCGGGATCGAACCTGCGTCCTCGGGCATCAGAGGCAGTTAGGCAACCATTGAGCCACCGAAGCCGATGATAATAAATTGATATAATTTATGTAAACGGATTTAATTATACCGTTATCCAACAAATTGACATTTTAAATTATTATAGAGATAATTCTAGTTCTCTAGTTGTAAGTTTTCATTTTTCACGGATTGTTGGAAACAAAAATCTTAAAATATTTGAGAAAATGTTTAGTCGGTATGTAGAAAACCTATACTAATCCATAGTGAGCAATTGAATTTCTCCCCACTACAGTGTTTGCAGCGTCGCTCAGTCGGCCAGAGAAAAAAATGTCCAAAGCTCTTAACATGGGATTTTCCAACCTACTAGAAAAAGCCTTGCTTATAACCAATACCGCTTAGAGAGAAAGCTGCTCACGGAAAAATCTTATATTGTTATATTGTTACGGTAGGGCGAGGCTAAAGAGTCAGACAGGCTTCTGCACTGAAAAGTCACCTGACCAAGATAGGTCTATTAACAATGTATCTTTCATTGTTTTCATCTTGTATTTTAACAATCAGTGTTTGTTTTATTTTTTGTTGGAAACCAATGAAGGTTGGCTTGTTAATAGACCTATCTTGATCAGGTGACTTTTCAGTGCCGGAGCCTGTATTTCTCGTTAACCTCGCGGTAGGGACAATTTCGGGCTTATTATTATTGGTAGAAATATGATTAACAAGTCCCTATCGTAGATGATATAAAATGTATGATGTTTTCGCGCTCAGGCTTTGAGTAGATGTGGTGTTGATAAAGGCTTATAACACAGGAAGCTGACTACTTTTCTGTGAAAAAAAAAAGAATTCCAATGCTCTGACGAGGCGAGAATTGCTTTTAAAGCAGCAGAGAATATTATTATTATTATTTATATTTCTGCTCTCGTAATTAATTCTTCGTTAAAAGTTGTTAGTTCATATTCAGCTCTCGTCTCGACTGAATTAGGGAGGAGGGAAGGGGGCGGAGGGATCCCTTTCCCTCCTCCCTGGACTCCATTTTTTAATTTGTTGTTATCGAAACTCGAAAGCAAATGATGACGTAGCAGCAGCGAGCAATGTGATTGGTTGTTCGTTTGCTTCGGGCGGAAGAAAGTCGGACGAGCTCAGAATCACGCGCATCGTTCGCATAGCTCATCCGACTAGTTCGTAAAAGATAAGTTCTCGCTTGAGTCGCGCACGACAACTTGTCGCGTGAAATCCGTGTAGATGTGTTTGAGCCTTAAGACTACAACAACAACAACAATAATAATAATAATAATAATAATAATAATAATAATAATAATTGTATTGTATTGTATTGTATTGTAGCAACAAGCATCTCTCATCCACGAACTCTATATAAGAGAACATGGAAAAAAGAAATTGCTCCCCAACGGGCAAAGCCCAAAACGGGGTTAATTTATGGGTTAGATAAAAACGTCGGCAAGATTGAAAACGTTAGTTGAAAAATCGTAATCATTATATAGCTGTACAGCTACACACTGATCTGGCAAATTATTTATGGGATTTAATCAATCTTCAAATTCTCAATGCATCTACTAAGGTTATCAAGTGCTCACATATCATTTATCTTAACATAGTGGAGCAGGGTTACTTTTGCTTTTAACTTCGGACTAATTTCATCGCAGGATCAATCCATCCGGCTTGAGAAGAATAATAGCGAACAAATAATTTTAACCTATTTCCCCTAATAACTCTAGAACAACAAAGTCCTATTGAAGCTAAAAAATTTGATGAATCAACACGACCATTAAGAATATTCGAAAGAAAATTGATCATATAACAGGTTCCTAATCTATCGAGAGACCAATAAGCGAATTGATCCCTCACAATACCATCAGAACTACCAAATTCCTTTTCGCAATACTTAAACAATGCATCATGAGACTTCATTAATTTTAAAAATTTCTATTAGTAAAGCCTGGGAACCAAATAGGAAAACCATAAAGAATTTTAGGCAAAACAATACTTAAATAAATAGAACAGATAATACCAGGTTGACGTTAAAAAAAAGCAAGACGCCTGAGACAGCCCACTCGCCTAGCCACTTCTAAATTTAAACAATCAATTAGGGTATTAAATGTACCATTTGAATCATACTAGACACCAAGATCTCTGATAGTAGAATCAACAGGAATTAAAGTATTTCCAACATAATATTTAAATCTTATTTTCATTGTCTTACGAGAGAAACTAATAATTTTCGATTTATTTATATTAATCTTTAAACCATTATCGGAATACCAATTATTAACCTGAATAATTTTGGTCTGAAGAGTCAATGCATCAACAGATGATGAAATTCTATTAAAGATTTTTAAATTGTCAGCAAACATAAGAGCTGAAACCGGACCCTCAGCAAACAAACAATTTAAATCGCAAATTAGGCCTATAGCAATGGGCCTAAAGGAGTATACCACTCATAATCGAACCAAAGCAGGAAATGCCTATAGCATTAGTAATAAAAAAACGTCTGTTCTGCAACATAGAATGAAGCCATTTAATGGTTAGATGATGAATACCTAAATAATGTAACTTTGTCAATAACAAAGAGTGATTTACGGAATCAAATGCTTTAGCAATGTCGAGATAACAAACATCCAATTGACTCCTTTCATCCAAAGCAATCGCAATTTCAGATGAAATGCGATGCAAATTCGTAATGGTGGACCTACCGGGACCTACCTTCTCCAGACTCAGATATTTCCTTCTGAGTTTTTTAAAAACAAATGACTATGATTTTAACAGGAAAAGGCAACACTGAAATCGGGCGAAAATTATCAGGACTATTTGGATTTTTAACCTTAGGCAAGGAACAACTTTAAAAGTTTTCCAAGCTGCCGGATAAACTCCTTTCTGCAAAGATAAATTAAAAATCATCGCTAACATTACAGCTAACACCTCCAGACAACCCTTAAAAACAAAGTCAGGGAGTTTACCTAATGTTATAGAGCTACTAGCTTTAATAGTTTTGCCAAGATTTAATACTTGAGACGCTGAAATTAAATTAGTCTCATGATTATAACAAGAATTGTTGCCAAGGTTAATTAAATAGTCCAAAGCAACCTGGGTTGAATATTTGACATCATGCGATAGGGACCCGATACTCCGGTCATGTTGAAAGTCTAGAATGCGATCGATACTAAAACAGGGATGATGAAAGAAATTTCCTGTCTATAGTCCAAAGCAACCTCGGTTAAATTAAATTCTCTATTGTTATTAAAAGATTGCTCAAAATGAGACTTTAAAGCCTCCAAGTTATTCAAATCTATAAAAAATTACTAGAGTAGTTGCACTACTCTTGCCCAACAATTTATTAGTAATATTCCAAAACTTTTTCGGATCATTAATCATATCATCAGATAACTTTCTAAAATAAGAATTATAATCCTGACAATATTGACGGTTAAACAGTCTCCTAAAAATTTTGAATTGCACATAATAACTAATATCTTTTGGGTTTTTTTTAAATAATTTATGGAACTTCTTTTTTAATCTCCAATAATTTCGTGTCGGAGAGAAAACCCACACAGGAAAACTTGTACGAGTTTGGTAATTATCCTTTCTAAAGACATTATAAATAAGATTAAAAAAATCATTCCAACAAGAATCAACATCAGTATAATTAGCAAAATCATCCCACTGATAACTCTCCAAAAATTTATAAAAACCATAAAAATCAGCCTTAGCATAATCAATACCCGTACTAATCTTCTTGAGGTCAACAGGACCAATATTATTAACAATATGTAATGAAGGATGAAAAACATCTTCTTTCACCAAACAATTAGAAGCATTCACTATTTCAATTACATTATTGGAAAAAAACTTTATCAAGAGAACTACCATATTTATTATAAATATTATTATAATCATTTAATTGATGTTCTGCGAGAAAAAGTTCCATAAAACTTAAACGCTCTTTTGAATAATAAGAGGATACCTTGCTATATTGATTGTGACAATTAAAGTCACCGAGAAGTAAGTTAACTCCAATCGGTAAGCCATGCATAAGATTGCCTAAATCAGTACAAATTCAGATACCTGTTCAAATTCTACCATACGAACATTAGGAGGAACATAACACAAAAATACAAAAAGATCAACACACCGTCCCAACATACGATTAAATTTCTTTGTGGGAACTCTCTCTCCAACAATGTCGATTGAAAAGTTATTAAAAGGTATATAAATACGTTCAGAATATAAATTAGTTGGCACTGCTATTAAAACTCCTCCCCCTCTCCTCCCATCTAATCTATCAGTCCGATAAATTGTGAAACAGTCAAAAAATAAACTATAATCAGAAATTGTAGAGTTTAAGCAGGTTTCTGCTGAAAGACATAAAATATGTGAGTTAAATTTATAGATACTCGTTGCTAAACCATCCAACTTGGTGCGCAAACCCCTAACATTCTGATAAAAAATATTAAGTTTCATTATTATTATTCTCTACTGAATTCTCCTCCTGGAAAACCTTCAATTGATCATCATTCAGTTTACCGAAAAACTGATTCACTAAAATACCTTGTGGCCATTTAACAGAATCCAAAAAAGTATCCAACTCAGCATTTTCAATAGCTACATAAAACGAATTATAATTATCAAATTTAGTTTTTAATTGAAAACAATCAATATTAGTCATGACAGAAAAATGAAGTTTCAAAAACTCTTTAATATCCTCACCAGATGTCTCGGTCGAAAGACGTGACAAGAATAATTTTGTTACCTGTGATCCCTTAGGACGATTAACAACTTTTAATTTTAAATCAGTATAATTGTTATTTTTGCCTATTACTCCCTTACGAGTCCTTTGTGCCCTTACCGTCTCATTCATCACACTACTTTTTCCTTTGTAAAGTAGCCATGCCTCCATTACTAATAGCGCCTCTGATGCCCGAGTACGCGGGTTCGATCCCGGCCGAGGACGACGAGGATTTTTCAGGGGGAAATCCTGAGATCACGCACTTCCTTCGGAAGGGAAGTAAAGCCGTTGGTCCCGTGTAGTCGTTTGCCGGCTGCACGTTAAAGAACCCTTGCGAGGCAAAATTTGCGGCCCCTAAAACGCCGTCCTGAAATGACCATAGCAGTTGAAAAGGACGTTAATACCAAAACAACCAAACCATTACTAATAGAATTTGCAAGCACATTTGAAAAAGAATTTGAATTTATTATACTTTTATCACCTTGAGTTGCTACATTCGTAAACTCATTTAAACTTTCTCTATTGAGCCCTGAATTGACAATAATAATAATAATAATAATAATAATAATAATAATAATAATTTAAACCGACACTTATACAAAACTCCACTTATACAAAATGCCACAATTCTAAACACCTGTCACATAGTAAGGAAATTCCTACACCCAAACATCAATACTCCCACGAGTGCGTTAACTTTCCCTCGCTTGCATTTGAGTCCCTTGGGCATTGCCTTCTCTTGGGTCGGCCTCTGGGATTGGCTTACGGACTCGGTCCGAGTTTGGCTTCCCCAAACGATAATAATAATAATAATAATAATAATAATAATAATAATAATAATAATAAAGTAACAACATCCGGGAAGAGACCACCAGATAGAATGGAAGGTCAAACCCACTGTTGTTCCCCAACAGGCCTACGCCCAAAGCGGGGTTAATGAAAAAACATTAAAAGGAAGGACAAGGACAAGAAATTAAAAAAAGGAAAAAAAACGAACAAAGAAAAAGAACTATAATAAAATAGTCAAAAGTAAAACTAATAAAAATAATAATACAATTATAATAATAAAATAATAAATTCAAGAACAAACACAATATGACAAAAACATAATAACAATATAATAATAATAATAATAATAATAATAATAATAATAATAATAATCCAGTTACCATGTTTCTTTCATTTGTTGTTATAAATATATATTCAGACTGAGATAGAAATTACATTGAGTATATTCAAATTATAAATTAATAATTAAAATAATTATTATTATTTATTTAAAACTAAATATTGAATTCACACACTTCAACAAAAGTACATTCTTTAATTCTTTTTAATTCATACGACTTATTCACGTTAAGAACACTTGCGGCCGTGTCCCCATAAAGCCTACCATGTCACATGTATTTAGGCTAGAATTTGGAGTAGCGCAGTGGAATTTAAATGACATGCAACAGCGCACGAAATTAGAGTAAAATAAAGATAAAGTTTATTATAAATGATGTAAATATAGCAAAAGATAAAGAGGAGTCGAATGGGCTCCCTTTGCAAAAATAGATATGATAACAATTCACAAAAATGCAATAAGTATCAGTCAAAGATAAACATGAACAGTTTAACTTTACCTGCACCTTGGTGCGAGATAATTTCAATTAAAAGAAAATGCTTAAATTAATCCTAACCTTCAAGGACCGCTTGGCCTAGAAGTGAAAAACATCAGAGGCTTAAATGTAAGCCTTTACATTACAATTCAGCTACATCATCATCCAAATTCGGGCTCTTTTGGTCCAGACTAGTCGATTGGTCAATCAATACATCTTGGCTTACTTCGGCCAAACATGCATTAAAAAGTTCTACACTTATGTAGCCTGACTTTAGAAGTTTCAGGAAGCTATCAAGCTTTACGATCTCTTTTTCAGTGCCGAATTTGCGAATGCGGATCACATCCTGCTCATTTTGCTTATTAAATTTGTAAATGAACTCACCATCCGACATCCTTTGAGTACTTTCTACCGTAGCACTTTCGTGATTCACCTTATCGTCTTCCAGCGTATAAAGTTCTCCTTTACGATACTGCTTACCGTCCTCCTTTTCCGGATACCCAAATATTGGCGGTTCCACGAAACAGTCTTTTTCTATGCCCTTCGCTTTAGCGGAATCTCTTTTATCACGAAGCTTCTGCTTGCTGGCCTTGACCTCGGGAGGTAAAAATATGGGTGGCTCTACTAAATAAGTTTTATTTATAGCCGCCAATTCGATGGCACCTCTCCGTTTGTGTCTCTTCTTCTTCCTTCCGAGAGGCTTGTTATGGCTCACCTGAAGGTTTTGCGTAAGCCTGGAACTGGCACCTGCGTTGCACTTCTGTCGATCCGGTTTCGACGCACTAGGCTTTTCTGCCCATTCGTTTGACACATTATCCTTACTTGGATACAGCATGGCTCCTGTAATACTCATAGCTTCGGCTAGATCGTTCGGATTGGTCTCTTCGAGGCACTCCCTCATCATCTGTGAAAATGCATCAATATATATTTTCAATTTTTCACTCTCGGTGAGGGAAGCAACTTGCATTGCCAAGTCAACGTAGGCCTTGTTAAATACCTCGATGTCTATATTTCGAAACTCCAGCTTCTTTAATTTTTCAATGCAGGATACCTCCATTTTTTTTTGAAGGCACAAAATATACCAGCAAACTGGGATAATAACGTCCCTCTGCTGTAGAAGCACCACAAACTTGAAACACTGCTTCTCTGAAGTACACTTTGCCACACCCACAACCTACTTGAAGAGGCAACACACCTACACACAGTTTACACCACTTATGACACGATGGATCACTATAACAAAATATTTTTTTGATATTTGCACCATCAAATAGCAATTTATTCACCTGGAGCACAAAACACTAAGAATAAGCTGAATCTGTCTTGAAATCAGACCACCGCAGTTTCCAAACGAAAACTACAATTTTAGTTGTAGGCTTAAATACACTTCACACAAAAGCACCACCAGATTTCACCAATCCGAAAAACGCCGATAAATCTGTCCTACGCGCCTTCCCAATAGGCCGTAGAATGAAGCTAGCTCTATTCCAAGAGCCTTCACACACAACAAAAAAAAACACAAACAGCACTATTTCACTAAGCCGTGGAACGTAGTAACTCTGTACCACGCACCAACACACACACTGGGAAAAATTAAAATAACCTTCGCCGGCACACACACTTAACGAAGATTGCGTTGAGCCACAAACACAGCACTGTTGAAAACACAACAAAATCACAATTGACCAAATGAACCCGTGGTCGTCACGTGCTCTGCTCCACGCCGGC
>JAHWFO010102149.1:0-39127 GCA_023313115.1 Rhysida immarginata
ATTGTAAGTCTCCTTCTTCTCTGCTTGCATGCGACCGAAGATTATAACGAACGAATTGTGTTGTTTATGATTTCGCTGGCTTTGTTTCGTCTATGTTCAGACTATCCCATTCTTTCCGAGGGGAGGATAATTGTTACGCTCTTCAGCTCGCATTCAACCAAAGATAAGGAGAAATCCTTATCAGCTAACGAATTATCAACTGAAAACTGTCGAAATTTCTCGGCAAGTTCCGTGGTAGACGTTCGCGTTTTGTTTTGTTTTTTCAGTTAAAATAACATCATGTCATTGGATCTACCCTATTCAATGGGAAAACTGAGGAGAAACTTTTTAGCGTTTTATAAAACAAACAAACTCGAAAAAAAACGTTATCAGATCATTTCGTCACATCATTCACTTTGTCCCAGAATCACTTCCCGTCACATCATTCACTTTCTCCTAGAATCATTTTGTCTCGCAGTCAACTCGACATGTTCCGTATGCCACATTGAATTCGTCCAATGAGCTTGCAATGAGGATTGTGAGTGATCCACTCATCGGATTTTGGTGAACTTTTTTTTTTGTTTTGTTTGGAATTTGCTGTTAACAAATGTGCAATTGAAATTTTTTGTGTATCTCTTACGGATTTCGAGATAGAATTTAGATGTGCCCTAATTTGCATATTTGAGATGATGAAAGGTGCTCCATTAGATAGAGCACCCTCCAGTTCCTAATGATTGCTTGTATTGGAATTTGCATAACTACATTGGTATCCAAGATAGGAAGGGGGTAACTGACTTTTAACTCACCCGGTATAATTTTAAAAAGAATGATTACCCTGCCTTGTAAAGATCTATGACATATGTTGAAGGAATCTAACATTGATGACGATGTGGATACTTTTGAGGGGACTATCCAATGAATTATTGAAGAATGTGTTCTGTAAATTAATTGTAATATTAATAACCATTCTCCATGCTGGTTCGGATCCTCCACAAAGAAAATTCTTAATAAAAAGAAAGAAATTCACAAAAATTGCAAATAAACAGGCGGTATTAAGTTTAAAAATAGTAGGTGAAAACTCTTATTAAATTAGATGTAGAAAATTTTTTTAAAAAAAGAGCAAATATGCAAAAAGATTTTTATTCAAGTGACCTATCTTCCCATCCTAACTCGCGATAGCAGGACGAGATTGGCTTTCTTCAGAGCACTGTCAGAATATGCCTGTTGTAAAATTTCAAAACAATCCAACATCTCTCAGCCTTTGGAATAATCATAGAAAATGATAGCACTAATTAGAATTGTGTTTTATGTCTATCTGCTAGTGCGCGAGCTTTAGAATTGTGTCATGCGAAAACAATGCAACGTGGCATGGTCATATCTTGCATGCAACCATATGATAGAGCCACGGATTTCTAGAACCTACCTTGAAGGCCATGATAGATTGAAATACTTGGAGTATTTAAAACAAATTTTGTGGGTTGCGTGCAGTGTTCCTGGCTAAAAATTTTCAGAATGCCCCTAGTCTCAAATCAATTTATATGATTATTAATGCAGAAATTAAATCATCTGATTTACTTTGGTTACCTAATTTTAATTGACGTCATAATTTGCATAAATGCCGACTGTTTGATGAATATGGAAATAATTGTAATGTTCTTCATTGTATTATTCTATTGATGTCCTTTTCTTGGATCTCCCATTTGGTGACCAACCTCCATTTTGGCAAAGAAAGTTTTAATTTAATTTAATTTAATATTATTACAACAAAGACGCAATTTCTTTTTTTATTTAAGTGATCTATAAAAATTAAGGATAATAGCTTGAAATAACAATATTAAATGGTTAAAAATTTTATTTTACATGAAAATATATAGGTCAATTAAAGTATTCCGGGAACATTCACAGAGAACCTTCACCTACACAAAATTTTGTGAATAGGAATATGCATAGATAAGACGTACAGAGGAAATTTTCTTCGCGAAAGATCAAGATATTTTCGCGAATCATAAAAAAATTTCACATGGGGATGGAGGAATAAAGACCTTAACTCCAAAATAGCTCATCAGAGGCAAACAATTTATCTACTAAAATTATTCATCTCAATGAAAGGAGTCTCTTCCTATAGTGACTTTATTAACTTTTATTCGCTGAAATAAATGCTACAACATTTCTTTATTTTTTTTAACAAAATTATATCATAAAAGACTTAACCCATTTTCATAAAAACCATGTCTAGGCACAGTTTAAGGTTCCCTCTAACAGTGTATTAGTTTCCTTCGGTTCTACATTTTGCTGCTTCAGCAGTTAGCTGCACAAAATTATTTACATAGGTACACATGTAAAGAAGGATTTTTCTTTAATTTCAATGTATCTTCTCGAAATATGAGTTTTTAAGCCAATTTCAGAGGGGAAAACCACCATCAATTGGAATTCAAGTTTGGTGTATCCTGGCGTTGTCTTCCTGGAACACTCCAGTTCGATCAGAAAAAAGAAACTCGTCCAAGAATGGAATGACCTGGTCATCCAGCAGATTCAGACACTCGGCTGCATAACATTGCAGAATACAGACCAGACCAACAGAAGCAACCCCAGATCATCGCACAGTCTTCATAGGCTTGGATAGTGTGGTTCTTTTCTTACCCTGATGCGCTCATCATCTATGAGGGTGGGTCGAAACGTAATGCCTCCATGGCTGTAACTTTTTTATTTTTTAACTGATTTTCAAAATTGTTTTTGTATCTGATACTTATATTTGTCCTCTATGTAATGCACTATTCACTTTTCGACATAGTCCCCATCCCTTTCCAAGCATTGTGCCAATGCGTAACTAGGCGGGTGAACCCGTCGAAGAGAAATTCCGGGGTTTTTGTCGACACCAGGATTGAATGGCAGCTTTGGACCCTCTTCTATAGCTCGATAACGCTCGCCCGCATACGATCCCCACACGCAGCGTTTACAGTTCAAAGATGAAAGACTTCTCACCTTGTGACTTTCACCACTTCCCAAAGAAGAAAGAGCACCTTAAGGGACATGAGTTGCGTTCTCATGACAAGGTGAAAGATGCCATTCAATCCTCGTGTCGACAACAACCCCGGAATTCCTCTCCGAAGGGTTCATCCGATTATTCATGCGTTAGTGCAATGTGTGGAAAGGGATCGGGACTCTGTCTAAAGGATAATAGTGCAGTATATAGAGGACAAATGTAAGTATCAGATATAAAAAGAATTTTGAAAATCTGTTACCAAATAATAAATAATAAGCTTTTGAATAAGATTATGATTTCTTTGTTAAACTTTCCTGTCAGGTATAATGTACAATTTCTTCGGTTTTCCTTCATCGTGCGTCTTAATGATCTCCAGTTACGATTAGTCAGAATTTTTTAACGATCACAGTTACTACTTGGGGTTGATGATTCAGATCTTTCCTTCCAAGGCTTTACTAATTGTTGAACACTTTTTACTGAATCCCAATAAATGCCGCAATCTCTTTGCTTGTTTTCTCTGCTTGGAATAAGCCGATAATTTACTCCTTCTGATACTCGGTGACATTTTTCCGCCACCATGTGCTGCGTCCATATACATCTTTCTTCAAAACAAATAAAGTGATAAACTAATGCAGGACAAGATAAAGGAAGTATTTATTATCTGCGCAAATTCGCACAAGACTTCAGTAGTATGTCTGTGACTGACTCCTTAGTATTTGCATATTGAATATTCGATGGCGACTTTATTTTGGCTAGGCAGTGTATCATCAACATCATTTACAACCATTATTTATTCACTACAGGATGAGATCTCCTCCAAATTTATGAAGCACTGAAAAATCATAGGTAATTTGAAGTAAATTGGCCAATAATCCTATACTCTGGGAAATGAAAATTGCAAGCTCATCATAAGAGTGAGTAAAGATCCGCGCCAGAAAAGATCCTAACCTAACCTGATCATCATGAAAGCCAAAAGACCTAAGCCTTAACGCTCTCAGCCATCAAGGTTGACATCAGTGTTGCCAATTTAGCAGGGGTATGTCCAGTTTAAAACACATTTTCATTGTTTTGTGCATTGTTTAATTTTTAATAATAATGTCCCAAAAAGGACAAGCGCATGAATTAAAATGCAAAATTAGCAATACTGGTTTGTAATCTGTTTGTAATCAACGATGGTTTAACCCATAATCCTCTGCAAAGATCACGCTACAATACTGTTACTAGAAGCAAATCTCTATATATAAAACTTCTCTGTATGTCTGTCTGTCTGTTCGTTATGCATTCCAAAATGGCTGGACTAATCTTGATGAAATTTTGTATGGTAATTTAGGTAAACCGGGGAAGGTCTTAAGCCTTGTTCAAACGGTAGTGATGATCGCAATCACTACGTTTACATGCACGTTTCAATCCGGATCGACTTGAGTTAATCCAAAATTGCCTCACGTTTACATGCATCTAACTCGATCCGGATCGAGTCCGATAAGATGCCCTGTGGGTAAAGCTCTAGATTAGGAAAGTATGCCAGACTTTGTCATCTGCTACAGAATATGCCATTGTTGGCTCAGTCGGCCTTATCACTTGAACTACGCTTCCTCTAAAATACGGATGAAATGCAATTTTTTTAAATTCTCATTATTATCGTCTGGAAATATAACTGACAATCAATAAATTTTGTAATTATTGATTTTTTCTTTAAATTTTGTTTTCAATTAAAATTTTCTATATATAAATAATAAGGTTGAGGTTATTTATAATGTTATTTATATATCAAGTTTTTGATTTATTTACCTCCATATAATAATCCTTAATAACTTTTAAAATGCATTTGCATGTTTAAGTTTTTTATACTTATTCTTATCAAAACATAATTTTAATAGATTTTATCAAATTAATTTTTAGATTTATATCAAAAACTTCAATTTAATAGTTTATTTTAATTGTATTAAATAATAAAAATTATAAAATTACAATTATAATAATTATAAATAATTTAATAAAATAGAAATTGTTAAATTGAAATTTTTGATATAAATGTAATATTTAATTTGATAATTATAATTTGATAAACAATTATTAAATTCAATTTTGATAAAAAAAATATATATAAAACTCCAATTTGATAGACAATTTGAAAATTTTTAATTAGGAAAAATGACATTTTTATAAAAAAGTTTACAAAAAAAAATTTAATCATGCAATGTATTTTAAAATTTATTCATTTATTTATTTATAGATATTTATTGTGTTGAGGTATAAATCAACCAAGAACTTATTTTAGCTAAAATTTTCTATATTTTTTCTTTCAACCAAACAGCAAATTTAAACTCGATCCAGATCGGGGTGTTTATATGCACATTATTGGATTGACCTCTTTCCTGAGGCATGCTTCCCTGGTTTCAAACCACCTCTTTCGACTGGATTGAACTCGATCCGGATCGGGATGTTGAAGCCTGTTTACATGCCACTTTTTGCAGGATAGACTTGAAACTGGTCTTTCGATCCGGATCAAAAGTGTGCATGTAAACGCAGTGAATGAGAGGCGGGCAAAAACACGATGATACAGAGAGAACATCGCGTTGTTCTAAAACAGGATTTGCTCTGGTCATCCTTTTCTTTCAGCTCTGATTGGTTGTTGAAGGTCACTGCTATGGCATCCCTTTCCTATCTCCATGGCAACTTTTGGCACCAACTGTTTGAAAGAGAAAGTTCGCAATGGAATACACTCATGAAACGGCATCTTTTTCCCAATCTCAGGAAAACGAGCAGATGTAAATAAAATTTAATAATCCTTTTTTTTTTATATAAATAATGTGCACTATTTTCTTATGAGTTATGGTAATTGCTATTATTTAAATAGGGAACATAACAGTTCTACTTCGAAAAAGAAAGAAACTTGAAATGAAGTGGAGACACTGAATCTGATCAGCACCCTCTGAAATATTTCAGAGGGTGCTGATCTGATCAAATTGTGGGCTAATCACCTGCATGATTTGAAGAGGGCGAAACGAAATGCCACAGTATATGAAAAAAATCAATGATTTGAACTATCCTTACTCAGCAGTATTAATAGTTCAAATCATTGGAAAAAATTAGAAAAGAATTACACAATTGTGGATTTAATAGACAGCTGGAATAAGTCAAAAACAAAATAAAATACTTGACCCAAGAATATCAGTAAACAGGCTATGGGTAAGAAGTAAATTTATTGCTCGAAAATTTGCAATAAATACATTATTCTATCAGTAAAATACAAATTCTTAATAACATGCAAAATCAGTACGAAATATTACGGATGTACGAGTACGGTGAAAGAAGTAAACAAAGGACAGACAGTCGGAGAAATCTCTACAGTCTCTGGGTAATACATAATCCTGCCACTAGGCAGCAAAGGACAATCGCGTTTTTGACCTCATTCTGCTGCAATGGTGTGTGAATGCATGGAAAAAATTTTATCGCAATATGCTCCCACATTGTGCTAGAGAATGCGATAATCACTGCCATCTGAGCAAGGATCTAGGCAGGTCAAATTGATCCAAGGTCAAGGTCATGGTGGAGTTATAACGCTTTTTTAGCCCCCCCCCCCACCACATTCTGTCACTCGTTTTTAAGGGATTTCTAATTACTCTGACCACGTAAAGGAGTTGTGACGGGACGTGCACGATATTAAATTATCGTACACGGCCCCACACTACAGATATGCGAAAGAAGCATATCTGTGTTGCTATTGGAGATTATGGGCTCTGACAATACAAAGAAAAAGTAAAGATCGTACAGGGGTGACACTCAGAAATATCAAGAGATAGAAAGGGAATTGGGGAGTTTTGTTGAATAAGCTAGAGTAATCAATTTTAGGGGAATGAATGCTTACAGGAGAATAGACTCAATCAAAACCCAAAGGGTGAGTGACTGCACTCTCTCTCGACTTGAACAAGAAAAATTTGTATTAATATATCAGTAAAAAAAAATTTTTTTCATAAAATTTGTGTAATCGAGACAAGTCAAGAAAAGTAGGCCTAGAGCCCGCTTTTGTGTAAGGATTAGGAGTCGAAAAATACTAACAATGAGCAAGAGAGTGAAGGTGTGGTGTTGCCCAGACAACGAGAAAAGAAAGAGGCAGTTCCGAGAAAGAGAAATGAGAACACTAAAAATCAAGGTCACAGTGGAGAGGAAATGGTATGCAAAAAAGAGAGAAAAGACACAGAAGAGGTAGAGATTGCAAAGCGTGTAGTCGACAATTAGCAGCAGAAAAATTCAGCGAGAGACAACCTGAAAGTGACGGGCGAGACGACGGCACCAGCGACCTAGACGGCCTGGTGGGCCTATCCTGTCCCGCATGAAGAGAAGTGATCAAGCGTGGGGTAAGCGAACGTGGTCAGGGGCTTGGCAACAGGTGACTAGAACACAGGGGTACACGGCGGGAAGCGGGATCAAGCTCCCTCTGCTGGGGTACCTAAGTGTGCTTGACCTGTGCTGTCGCTCTCGTCATGCGCCGCTCATAGACTAGGCTTGAGAGCGAGGACGAAGAGGCAGCAAAGCCGGGCAGGCCTGACCGCATAGCGCGGCCGTGGCAGTATCGACACCGAGGGAGAGAGAACTGGGATCAACGCACCTGTCGGAGCAGACAGCACCCGCAGCACTCAGGGAGAAAGAAGAGTAGACACGAATCCAGCTGAAATTATCGTATAGACATCAGATGCGTCAATATACAGATAAGTGCACAAAACTTAAATTACAGGCCTGCGCGAAAGTATTTCAGGCTACAGAGTGTTATTTGTAATTAAGAAAGAAGGACTGGAGTTTGCCGTGAGATTAAGACATTCTTGCTCATTACGCCTATTAGATAAGTAAAATAAATTGTAGTTATTAAGTAAGTCGAGAGAGAGATAGAGACCGTCTAATTATGAATTTAAGGGGTTAATTTTAATGGAGAACAAAACGGAGAGAGAAAATTCTGTTGTTGAAAGAATACAATAAGCTTATCATATGTAAAAAGGGGGTTGATAAAGTTCGATACATTTTGTCTTGTTGTTTTGTGAGAATTTTTTTTAATTTATTATTATTTTTTTTAAGGGGGAGAGAATAATTCTTGAAGTTTGTAACAGTACCTTGTTATTTTTTTTTTGTTAATTGATTGCTTATTTAATAAATGTGTTAGATATAGATTTGTTGAAGCTGTCTTGATTAAAAAAGGAAAATAATAATTTTTACCTCTAAAGATAAATGGTTGGCATATAAGCATTACACTTTGGGTGCGATTGAGCGCATATCCTTGACTAGCATAAAAGGGGGGAGTAATTAAAATTTTTTTTTATTATTATTGTAAGTCCGAACTGCAACCAGGAGCAGAATATAGAGTAAATGGGATGGTGATAAATAGGGGAACTAGGGAGTAAGCTTGTTCTTTTCCTTTGTGTATTGTTTGTTGGGATCTTTGTCTTGGGGTAAATTTGACTGGCATTATATTAAAATATACGGGGGGAAGGAAAGGAGAACTACCACTATACGATCAAATAGAAATCTTTTTCTGCGGCGCAGGTAATAGAGTATTAGAAATACCTTTGAATCTAAGAATGAATTATAATGCTAAGAATAAGTAAGTATTAGAGGAAGAGCTATGGTAATGTATATAATAGCATAGGAGTACAAGCTAAGTTATAAAGTGCGTGTGTTTCTCTGAGTTGGGTATTGAGGTCACTGCTGATACAGGGGGAGGTAAGAGTCTCTCGGACAAACAATTAGTGGTGGGTCATGTAAGAGGAATATAACGTAATAATTAGTGCCAATACAATAAACACGGAGAAACACCGTAAAATTTGGTACTGTGACGTAACAATACCCGAAGCGCGGAGAAACACCGTAACAGAGTAATACAAGAAGAAGATAGATTGAAGATAGATAGATAGAAGGAGAAAGAAGACAGAAAATGATAGAGGCTTTTGTTGCAGAAAATGAACGAAAGCTAATCGATGACCAAAGAACTGCTTGCAGCAAGATAATTGATGCTGTCAGAAGACAGACTGGAAAACTTTTTTTTCTTGTTATGCCTGGAGGCACAGGAAAACCCTTCCTGATCAACTTTTTCTCGCAAAGACCAGGCAGCAGTGCATATCTTGCTGTAGCATCTTCTGGCATTGCAGCAGCATTTTATACTGGAGGCAAGACTGCGCATTCAGCTTTTAAGATTCCTTTGAACTTGGACAAAACAGATTCTTCAATGTGTAACATTTCAAGGAATTCAGGCATGGTTTTCCAATAAACACAGCTCATTGTTTGGGATGAGTCCACTATGTCATATCGCAAGGCGCTGGAAGTTGTTGCAAGACTTTGAATGACATCAGAGGCAGTGCCAGTCTCATGGGAGGAGTGACTGTGGTACTTGCAGGAGACTTTCAACAGACGGGAATCGTCATCCCAAAAGGCACAAAGGCACAAAGGCTCCATTCTTTGAAGCGCTCCATTCTCTGGCAACATGTTCAGAAACTAGAACTGAAGACCACCAGGAGAGCCCGTCTGTTTGAAGATTTAACAGCTGAGCACTTTTCATAGCAACTGCTTGCCACTGGCAGCAGAGGATTACCGTTTTTTTACGAACAGCTTAACATGCATTGACTCCCATGTGAACAGATAGTTGGCACAATAGATGAGCTCAAGGCAAAAGTCTTTTCTAGCATGAACAACAACTACTAAGACTCCACCTGTTTATGTGAGCGTGCGCTTTTGGCTCCACAAAATGATGAAGTCAAAAAAATCAGACTGGATATGCTAGAAAAAATCAATCTAGATCTGCTAAAAATATTACCTGAAACAGCAAGTTCTTTCCGATCTATTGACACCGTTGTCAATCAGAATGAAGCTGTAGAGTTTTCATCTGAGTTTCTAAACTTTCTCCAGCGACTTGGAATGTCACTGCACAACCAAATCTTCCAAGTAGGAGCTAAGTCATGCTGTTGAGAAACTTGGACCTTCGACGACTGTGCAATGAAACAAGGTTAATCACGAAAAGCATGAAGCCTCATGTTATCGAGGTCATGACTATGGTCATCACAGGGAAATACAAAAGTGAAATTGTGTTCATTCCAAGAATCCCGCTGATTCCATCAGACACAAATTTGCCATTTCAATTCAAGAGAATGCAATTTCTTCTTAAGCTCAGTTTTGCTATGTCAATCAACAAGTCTCAGGGCAATCTCTTAAGATTGTTGGACTTGATATAAAGTCTCCTTGATTTTCTCATGGCCCGCTTTATGTTGGTTGCTCACGTGTTGACTTTCCACATAATCCTTAAATCTACTTGAACCAAAAAGGTTTCACTAAGAATATTATTTATTTAGAAGCTTTGCATCACCTAATTACTTCTTTTGTATGGGTTTGTGTTTAACCTAAGTTTTTTGGTCTGTTCAACAGAATAAATACTTTTAATTAAAAACTGTTCTTGACAAGTTTTTTTCAGTTATATTAGTTTTCACTGTTTAGTTTTTTAGTTTACAGCTTTTCTTTTTTTTTTTTATTAAAACACAAGCAACGCCAGGTATTAAGGGTAGTTTTATATATAAAAAATATCTAGGTAGGACTTAGCATTGTTTAGATTTTGAAGTTCGAAATTAAAATTTTTTTTGATAAACCGAGACTTCAGATCGAACCCCGATAAGGCGAAGCATACTATGATATGTTGAGAAACTTGGATGCTAAACGACGATAACACAAATGAAATCACTGGAAATCAATTTTCACACAGAAGATTTTACTGGAAAGAGCGTTTCAGTTTCTGTTATCATCATAAGAAGTGTACTTTCAATGTTGCCCACACAATAAGATTTAGTTATTAACAACAATAAGGAGCACAACGTTATCTGGGATTCAGTAGATTGTACTTTTGGGGTTCCACCTAATTAAATCATTAAACTCAATTGGAACGTAAGTAATAATTAAAACTGGATTTAATTCTCCAAACATAAGCTAATGATATTAATGAAAAAAAAAAAGGAAAAATTCCGCGACCTGGATTCGATCAAGGGACTACGAGTATCATGGCTACACTTTAATAATTCATAATAAACCTTTTTGTAGCTGACTGAATACGTGAAGTCACGAAGTGAATGTGACGAACACAATGTGTCGATTCGACAGAGTGGCGAAACGATTCTGGGACGAAATAAATGTGACTATTTCAATGTAATTTGCTGAATTTGTCCAGTCTACTGAGTCAAATCGATTCTGGGGTGTACGGATATAATGACTTGACTAAACGAACAGAAGGAGTCAAATTGACTTGAGTGTCAAAATGATACTGAGCGAAATGAATGTGATGATTTGAAGCATTGAAAAAAGTTTCAGACCACATGCTGTGTGATGAACTGTACGGACCCACGCCCAAACGTATAATCATTAGTTAGGACCTCGCCGCCCTTCTGTTAGTATTTTTGAACAGGTAGCAGAGATTTTGGATGGTCTGACCCGGTCGGGAAAGTGCACCGGGGTTTAAATATCCTTTTTAGAGAGACAATTGACAACAACGTTTAGTATTAAAAGCAACAAACATTTATTCATTATAAACAAGATAATGCACAGTTATTAAAAGGATAAAATGTATTTGAAAAGAAAGGTTAAAAGGATTAAACTTTTACTTCTTTAAATTAATATTTATGATAAACTCTTTACATTTTTATATTCAAAGATACACTATATGATCACACATGAACGTTTGCGCTCTAGCCACGATTTCATGGAAATCAATAGGGCGTTGCACAACCCTTTGCCCGAATCACAGCTTCCACCCTTCGGGGAAGACTTTCCACCAAATGTTGGTAGGTACTTTCCGGAATGTTCCTCCATTCCTCCCGAAGAGCGAGAATCAGTTCAGGTACAGAAGTTGGCTGATGTGATCTGGCCCGCAAGCGTCTTTCCAATTCATCCCACAGACTCTCTATAGGATTGAGGTCGGGACTTTGTTCCGGCCAACCCATTTCTTCGACCCCTGAGTCCGCAAACCACTGCTGTACACGCCTCGCTTTGTGGCACGGAGCATTGTCGTGTTGGTAGAGAAATGGCCGTTTCCGAAAAATTGCCACAACGTTGGAAGTGCACAGTTGTCCAAAACATTCTGATAACGGTCGGAGTTCATGATTCCTTGCACAGGAACGAGCTGGCCCAGTCCGTACCATGAAAATGAGCCCCACACCATGACTCCTCCTCCTCCGAACTTGACTGTGGGCTCTGTGCACTCAGGTAAGAAGTGTTCTCCAGGTATGCACCAAACCCAAACTCGTCCATCGGATTGCCAGAGTGTGTAGCGAGATTCGTCTGTCCACATTACACGTTTCCATTGGTCCATTGTCCAGTTTCGGTGGGCTTTGCACCACTCCAGACGTCGCTTGGCGTTGACCCTGCTGATGTGGGGCTTGTGGGCAGCAGCACGGCCATGGATTCCCATCGTGTGCAGTTCCCGACGAATTGTCATGGTATTGGCATCATTTGCAGAGGCGTTTCGAAACTCTGTGGCAATTTTTTCCGCCGAGGACTTCCGGTTGCTGCGGGTGACACGACGAAGCACTCGACGGTCTCTGTCCGTTAGTTTCTTGGGTCTACCGGTTCGTTGTTGAACTGTTGTTGATCCCCGGGTCTTCCATTTCATAATGACATCGCCTACTGTTGACTTGGGCATCTGAAGAAGGCTGGAAATGTCACGCACGGACTTGCCGCATAGGTGACATCCAACGATGGTTCCACGTTGGAACTCACTGAGCTTTGCCGAACGACCCATTCTTGCCAATGTCCAAGCAGAGTTGTGTCTGAAGGTGTGGGAAGCTATTTAAATGATGTGCAAGTCATTATCATGTGACATTGGGCCAATCGATGATCTGTGAGGGGTGTCCGGATATTTTTGATCATATAGTGTTTCTTAAATTAACGTTTATTTTGATTGAAATATTTTAAAAAAAGGTTAAGCTCTCAAATCTCCGCGTTCAACATTATCGTAATCAATAAAGAAACTATTTAGAGTTCTTTCAATTACTATTTACAAAAAGATAGTTGTTTACTTCAAACACTGCTTGTTAGACATATTTTGCTTTAATTTTACTAATTATTAATTCCTTTCTCTCACAAAGTTAGAAATCAATCAAGTCAGATTTTTTTATAAAATAACATTTTGACAAACTAATGGTTTTAGTGACCATATGATATTGAACAAGAGAGGAAGTATGCACATCATTACCCGGTCTTCATGTCGTCATCGTCGTACTCGCAGCGGTGAATGGCGGGGGTGGCATGGCTTTTTCGTTGATGGGCTCCGCGATAAGTTAACTAACGTAGGCTTAAATGGGTAATAATAGTCATAGTAATAACAATGGTTTTATTGGTTTCTGAAGAGGGATAATAAACTGGTACTATTGTAAAGGTTGATTTTTTAGTGAAAGTGTATCACTCTGAGAAAATATAGCGACTTTGTCGTAGATTGCTTCATCTTCTCACATCTTCTCTCTAGACGAACTCGCAAGAATTCACAAGTTTCACACACGGGTGAACTCAAGGCTCTCGGTCTTGGCTCTCTCAAAAAGCTCGCAAAAACGGATAATATCCCTCTAAAAATTGTAAGGGAACGCCGGTCTCCGACAATAGAATAATCATTGCTGATTGGATAAAATTCAATAGGTGCTCAAGAGTTGAAAGACACGGCACAGAGCTCGCTATCAAGGAGGAAGGGGGGGGGGGATAAAGTGATCTCCACTCGACTCGACAGAGCTAACTGTAAAATAATGCCGCTGTCAACCAACTCCGATGATAAATAATACGTTCGTTCGGCTAAATTATTTGGAAACTGTTTTAACTTTTATAACATTGTGAATTATTTTGAAACTATTTTAACTTTTATAACATTGTGAATTGCAACGATTCATAACTGTATCTTTTGAAACTGGTTGAGTTCATTGTTGATGTTTCAATAAAATGTTTTTTAGCTGTGTGCAGGAGATGAGAGATCATTGACATTAGCAGATGAGTAAACGTTCTTACACAAACGTAAAATCATCACAAACTGTTAAAATTCTTCATAGTAAATTACTATTAATGTTCTTTGAAATTAAAACAGTTCAAACAAGGGGCAGGTCGCCAAACGGTTCCCGGAAATTCAAAATTTTTTCCATCTAGCTGATGACAAATTTTCAACGAACGTGAATAAAACAAATTCAAAATCTTCCAAGCCATAACTGATCCGAAGGCGCTATGTGGTCTTCCTGAAGTCTTCCGCGATGGGGCATGAATGTGCACATGTTTACTCACCTGCTCATATCAATGATCTCTCATCTCCTGCACACAAGTAAAAAACATTTTATTAAAACATCGACAAAGAACTCAATCAGTTTCAAAAGATACAGTCATGAATATTTGCAATTCACAATGTTATAAAAGTTACATAATGCTTACAAAAAGAATTCTATTTTTTCTTATAGATATTCTCCGTAAAAGTTAGGGCAATGCGCCTTTATTGCTTACATGATAAAAATCTCTCAGGAAAAGAATTGTTTAGGAAATAGTTACTATCATGATGTAAAAGTTCATGAACATCAAAGTCAGATACGCGAAAATTACATGTAAAATTCACGATAAAGTTCATAATGATTGACTCACATGTTTAAAGTACATTTCCGCATAATCGCGAAAGTTCTTGAGTAACATCGATGATCTGGAATCACAATTTGTAGGCTTGAAATGTACAAAGTTCATTAATCACAATCACTCACCTATAGTTCAAAATTGTTCACTTATAGTCTGAGGTAGTTGACAGTTCCTTTGGAAACCGTTTAATTACTTGCTTCCATTTCATCCGCTTGTAGAAGAAATAAAGAAATCATTGTAGTCACCAAGTTTTTATTTATCTCTCTCGCGCTGCTAGTTGTGTTGATGTTGATCCGTCTGATAGTGGAAAATCCACTGCGAGGAAGAAGGGGGTGATTCCTCATCTCTGATGGTTGAAATCGCTCCAGTATCATCATGATGTCTCTCAGCTACGCTCCAATCGTTTCATCATGTCGTCATGAAATAAAATTAAGTAATAATGTACCACACTCCACTCAATTCATATCATATTTGGTCACCAAAACTCCTTGCAATAACTTATTACTTATCTTTTAATGAATAAAACTATCCATTCTTAATAACGACTAGTATTTTTAGTAACAGTGCGTAAAATACACAACTAACTCAATTCCAAGAATTAAAATTATTAAACGATGCAAAAATTCTTAATCAATAAATATCTTATCAATAAGGAAATTATTGATTTAAATATAAACAATAGTTTTTTCATTTATCCAGTCTCAACCAAAAGAAATGATCCACTATTAATATAAGAATCTTAAAATTATTCTTAACGCTGTAATAAATTTTTCCCAGTATTTTCTTTTTAAATTCAAATGGATCTCGCTTATAGGCAGGAAATACGCTCTTATTTATACTACAGAACGAAATGAGATGTAAAACCTTCTCCCCATTTTACATAATGATCTTAATCCTGGAGGGTGTTTGACCTCCTTTCACAGGTGATGATAAGGGTTCTGTTTGACATTCTTTATCTATCTCTCTATCCAATTCAGTAGAAGTGGTGACGTTATCCAATTCTATTCGCGCTCTTTTACTGATACCAAAATTAAATGCGCTGCCTAGACGCACTTTAAAATGCTTCAGAACAATTATAAAGACAACAAGGATTAAAATCACAACGCAAATAATGGATAATACGTCATAATGAGTAACTTTCGATTCATCGACGCCTCGCCTACGCAAATCTCGGTCAACGCTTCTGTTTGCTGTCGAATCTCACGCAACGTAACGCTCGCTTGTTCCAACAACATATGCTGAGAATTTGCGGATAAGTAATCCAATAAAGATTTATTTAGTTTATTTACTTCATTAATTACCTCACGGGACTCAGAATGATTAAATATTTCTTTAATGTCAGGCTCTATTAAAGTGTTTAAGTTGGAAAATGGTGATCCTATCATTGTAACGCCTTGTACAAATGGCGATAAAACTACGTCATCACCCACACCAAAGCATGCACTCGAAAGTGAATTCTTCCCGTGCCGCTTATTTTAATAGGTTACTTTCTTTCGAAGGTTGTGATCACTGAGCTGGACAAGTTATGGTGATACTTGTCGGTTTCAATATACTATAAATCCATTGTCCCAAAACATTAATCTTATGAAAAATTGGCGGGGGAGTGCGGACAATATGTTTCTCGCACAATTCATAAATTGAAATTTCTGCTCCGCGAAAAAGAGAAAGCTCACAGCTTTGATTCGGAACTTTAAAAATTGCTGACGAAGGTGAACAAATCTGGAATAAAGCTCCAGTTTTGCACTGTAACATAAATCAATGTGGTTTAATACCAAATGAAGTTGTCGATCTTTCGAGACTGCCAAGAAAGGTGCACGCATATAAATATATGCATATGCGTCTACGTTAGGAATTTTAACTGGTAAACTGATTATTTTATACACTTCAAAAACGTAGTGTGACGTAATCAGAGGAATGTCAATGAACAAACACATATGTTGCTCCAAGGTAACTGCTATAACAAACGCCCACATGTAATAATGATACACGGTTTCCCAATCTGGCGAAGTAATCAGTGCAATATTTTCTGGCAAACGTCTCTCTATATCATTCAGGGTTTCCAACAACGTATCTTCTGATATAATATAAGTATTCAGCTTACCTTGACTCAAACTGTGTATTGCTTCCTTCAACTTAAAGAATTCTAGTTGAAATCTAAAAAATATCTTCTCTGTGTAACTTAAAATATTAGACAAAGCATTATATGCCATAGTATGATTCTTATCTTTAAAATATAGTCTAACCAACCAATTCTCTACTCACTTAATAATAATCATTTCGTTAACGTTTTCATTCAACAACGTAGTTTGTTCATTAATTAAATGTATCACTCCTTCTTGAGTTTCTCGCAAAATATTAATCTTATTATTTAAATTGACTAATTCTTTATCAGTGGCTACACCAAACAAAGTTCTCAACATATCTCCTCCCAAATTTATTAATCCGTGCTTAACGCGTTGACGAGTCAATAAATTCTGTACTCCCACAATATCGTTTCTTAAAGTTCTAGATTCTCGCTCTAAAAATCGTAATTCTTTATTTATTACGGGTTCTTTGCTTAAAATTGCTTCATAATTGCTCCTAATTTGCCTCAAACCATTAATAATGTGCAAAATACCTGTTGCAAATGACTCAAAAGAAATATCAATAACAATTTTTCAATTATTAGCAGATATAACAACTTCGTTCTGCTTTGAAAATACTACTCCTTTATCTAGCTTTAACTCCGACTTGCAATTAATCTGCATGGTCAGTACCATTACGCAAATATTCGTAAGCACACTCATGACTGGTTTAACTTATTGTAATTAAAATTATATACGCAATAGGGTTTCTTTATCCGTTGCTGACGAGACTAACTCGGATTAGATGTTTCTTCAAGATCTACAAATAAAAAGGTAACTTTATATTAAAAAATAACCTATTTTTATATAATAAAGGAAATTTTTTTCGGCATAAATATTAAATAAACACTTTCTAATTCTCATATCCAAATAATAGATTATTCGATTAAGCTTTTCATATGCCAATTACAAGGGAGATAAAACTATAATAATAATAGCAATGACAATACCCTATAAATTTTTCAATCGCTCCCTTAGAATCTACCTAAATAAAATAACAAGAACATCACTTCCTCTCTTTCCAGGTTCATTAGCACAACTCCCATTCATCTTCAGACTCCAAATTTTCTCTCGTATGAGGAGCTGGTCCTCCAGCTGCCTCATCTAACTTTTCCTGTTCCTCCTTTTGAATTCTCTTAATTAACTCTAACAATTTGACGTTTCTCGATACCGGCGGTACGGCTTTTCCACTTTTTCCTCTTCTTCCTCCCGCCTTTCCATCACCATCACCAGAAGGGGTTGACTTGGAACTTCTTCTTGCATCTTCACCGGGCTTGGAATTGCTTCTGGGTGAAACTCCCAGATGACTTCTATCCCTGGGCGTCACACAAGGGGGTGGAGGCAGAAATACAACGGCAACATCTAGTTCTCTCTAAATTATCCGTTGGTGTTCGTTATTCCTCCAACTTATATGACCTCGAGGTCTTTCAAATACATAGCGTAACCAATCGCCCAAATTCTAGCATCTAGCGGGATCTTCACCTATGTACCGACGACGTCTCCGCTCTTCCCACAGAAGTCCCTGCATGGCTAAGCGTAGCCGCTCCTGCGCCTCCGAAATTTGTTGTAAAAGACGGGCTACAGTGACCCGAGCTCCCGCTCCTGGAGGGGCTGGATCATTCCAAGACCGTCCTCCCAAACCTTCCACATATGAAGATTCTTGTCCTGCCGGGACCATGTTTTTTCGTTGCACCATTTCAAATTTCAAACTTTCATTTAAATCCTATGCTACTTAACAAAAATATTCTCGCAATTGCTCTAACAATTCTCAATTGCCTTTAACTTACTACCCACTTGCTCACACTCTAACTTCCTACTAATCCTCAATAATCTTAGCCAGGAGAAAGAAATTTGCAAGGGAAACAATTACCGTTATGGACTAACATGCGTTCGCAATGATGACCAAAAGGAGTGTGACTCCAGTTCAACTCAAGGTAGGTATCCAAGATTTGTCTCCTCCTACTTCTCCAATTTCATGTCTGTCTTTTTTCAGAAACAATATCTTCTTGGCTTACAGTCTGGTACCTATTCCTATGCCTACCCTCCAGCTCTGGACAATATCACCAGATCTGGGTGTCAACTTGAACCAACCTTCAAGGCTTGTCACCAAACCCATTTCGTCTCATCAATTTTCACTCAGCTCGAATATAACCCTTATTCAAAAATTTAATATTAACTATTACTTAGTAGTCCTCTCATCTCCCAAAAAATAGCATACAATATCTGAAACTTCCAGTTTCACTCCCAGCCTCCTTAATTTTTTAGGGAAAAAAACCATAAAATGTTCATTCGCATACATTCTTAATAGCTTAAAATCTAACAACTAGTATCATCTTAAGGCGCTAAAATTTCTATACTTCCTATTGTTGATTTACAATAAACGAGTTTTTTATGTAGCGTAGAGAAAGTAAGGCTGGACAAAAATGATAGATATCCCAACTATGCTCCCATTTTAAGAGTAAAATTCCCACCAAATAATATAACCTCTTTTATAAATTCTTTATGAGCAATGCTCGTACTGGACTCTTCGTACTTCACGCAGCTTTCTACACAACATTCGTGTTTCTTTCAATTAAATATTGAAGTAAACCTCCGGTACTAATGAAGTACTAGGAGAAGATAAGTTACAATGTACAATTTTTTTTTTTTTGCTATACTTGGCAAACATCTCGGTTTCTTAGGTCTTATTTTTCCATATCAGTTATTAACATGCTAAAAGGCACTTGCATAGACAATGAATGCCTCATGCAGTTAAAACGATCCCATTGTGCAAACGATAAAACAGGCATAATGAACGACAATAATGGGGAGTTTACTCATACTTACTGATTTCTTATTTTTACTCGCTGCATTTGTTACTTCTAAACCGTAGTTACCAATTTGTTACTTAGCTTTTAAACCGGGAAACTACTAGACTCACAAACAATCACTTTTAAAAGCAATACTCTGATCTATTTCAAAGGAAAATAAAACGCTATTATCAGAATTCCTGACTCTGGACAAAATCCTTTTAAATGCCTCCATTCCAACTTCCTTTCTACAAAGCTTCATCCCGTATCTAAGGACAATCTGTTGATTTTGTTTATATTATCAAGACTTAAGGATAAACATTTTCGAGTTCTGCACAAATGACATCCGAATAGATTCTATTCTCAAAAATTAAGACATGTCCCTAATTTAAAGGTCTCTTCACTCCCATACATTTCCACATTCCTCATAGTTATAACTAGAACTCATGAAATCCTCATGGGTCCAGACAACCGACCCTACTCGTTCAAACAAACTGGAGAACAGTAAATTTCCATGTACGACATATAAGATATTAAGTCGCATGACTACAACCCACAATTTCTGAACGAAATTGCATTTCACTTTAATGGTTGCACGTCCCTATTCCTTAGGCCGTAGGAGCATTAAAGCTCTTTATATTTATTACTACACTACTGTTTATAAAAATCGCAACACCCTGATGGAATGGTCTAATCCATATGCAATTTGCAATATTTGCATACAATGGGTCAGAGTATAAATGATTAGATTTTCAGAGTAATTGCTTGAAAGAACACCATGCCTCAACGACGACAAAGGGTACCATATCAACAACTGACAGACTTTGAAAGAGGACGCATAATTGGTCTGCGTGAGGCGGGATGGTCGTATCGTGACATTGCTGCTCGTGTAGGACGTAATGCAAAGACAATTATGCGTGCATGGAGGCAGTGGAGCAAAGAGAACAGGGCACACCGAAGACCAGGCTCAGGAAGACCCAGCACGACGACACCGCGAGATGACAGACACCTTTATCGCATGTGTGTAGCAGATCGTACAGCCACTTCCACAGTGTTAGCACAACAGTAGGCAGGACAATGTCTGCTAGCACTGTACGACGCCGTTTGATTTCCAGAGGATTGATGGCACGAGTACCATTGTTGCGGATTCCTTTGACTCAAAACCACCGGCGCCTCAGGTTGCAATGGGCCCATCAACACCAACAGTAGCAAGTTGTGTTTTCGGATGAGTCAAGGTTTAACTAGCAGCACCATGACGGCAGGATACGAGTCAGAAGACATCGTGGCGAGCGCGACCTTCCAGAATGCATCCTGCAGCGTCATTCAGGACAAACGCCAGGGGTGATGGTGTGGGGTGCAATCAGTTACCATGGCCGTTCCTGTCTGATCAGAATCCATGGCAATCTGAACAATGACCGGTACATCAGGGAAGTTGTGCAACCCGAGGTCATCACCTTCCTGCAGAACCTTCCAGGCGCTGTATTCCAACAGGACAATGCCCGACCGCATGTGGCCAGAAATGTCCTCGCCTTTTTCCAAGCACATCAGATGCCCTTGTTCCCCTGGCCTGCTCGTTCACCAGACATATGCCCAATCGAACATGTGTGGGACAGGGTTGCTCATCGATTGGCTCGTCAGACTCCTGCAGCAGCAACTGTGGATGAACTGTATACCCGTGTAGACAGAGCATGGCAGGACATTCTCCAGGCCCTTATTCAGAGCTTGTTTGACTCAATGCCACGACGTTTAGAGGCTGTAATTGCATCCCACGGTGGTTTCACCCGATACAATAAAACGCATTGTATTGACCTGAAAATCTAATGGTTTCTTTTCTGGCCCATGATATGCAAATGCTCCAAATTTAATGCAGATTGGGCTATTCCATCAGGGTGTTGCGATTTTTATAAACAGTAGTGTACTTCCCCTATTTTCCGTCTAATGAAGCTACATCGAGAAACGAGTCAACGGTCATAAGCGGACTTGCACTCGTCCCAACTCCATTTTAGAAATAAAACTGGCAACAAAGACAAATGCTAAAAGAAAAATAATGAATTTCTCAAAACTTAGAGAAATTGACAAGGTTGTGCTTTCATAAAACTTTAGTAACAAATTTTGAGTTACAAACACACCAATTAAATGATCGCTAGTACGTTACTTTACGAAACGTGTAAAATGATCCCCACTCTCGATCTGGATCAACTTCTCAAACTGGAGGGGCGGAAAATGCAAGTCCCCTTCAGCAATCCCTGTCGCTCCCGACCAAGAAGGGAGGGTGGGTTATGACTAACATTCGTCCACCATCCGACCACCCGTATCCATGTGGTTACGGCACCTCTCCTTCACCATCCCTCTTGCTTTAAAAGCAACGCCTTAATTCTCTAAGACTCCTTAAAACTTTGTTTTTTAATTAATTGCAAATGGGTTCTCCGAACATATCCCATTGAATTGAACGTCATAGAAAACAAACTGATTTTACAACTTCAATTTCTTCGCTCTCATTAACAGAACGATGGGCTATTCCAGGCTCCATCGTGTAGACGATGTGTAACTCGACTCGTGCGTTCTCGCTTCTCGCCTATCACCTAATTTTTAATAATAAAATAATAATAACACTTCTCTCCCATCATTAATGGCTCTCAACACCCTAATAATACTCCCAATAATGATAATAATTATGAAAACAGGAGATGTCAGCATCCCGATTTCCTTTATCTAGAACCAAACAATAGTTTTGGGTGCTTTCATCTCACCACCAAAGTTTCTAATTCAAATTTCCCTCTCTTAAACGCATATTCGTATCTCTCGTGATGTGAACGGGTGCGTCATCCAATCCCATAATTTTGACATTTCTATTGTATAAGCTATTTCCTCTGCACTCAGTTTTTTCACTGTAGACTGATTTTCTACAGGGATTATCACCATAGCTTCCCTGTTTCCTCTAGCATGATTAACGACCAGGGAATCACGAGGTGATATTCTGACCCAATCTTCCTCATTGACAGGTCCTCGACTCCTTAAATTATATCTATGGGGTGGGCGAACAGGCTCCTCTGGTCTCACAGGCTCCATAGGGGGTACAGCTTTACCTCTAAGTATCTGCGGTTCCTATGCCAATTCGTAAAGTTTTCAATAGGAAGGTGAGTGGTTTCTGTTTCTGGTTCTTCTTCAGACTCAAGGTTTTGAGAAGATTGATTATCTGTTTGTTTTTGCACTCCATGGGCTGGTTTAAGTCGATTGGCTTGAGCCAACTGTTTATCTTGTCCACTGACCTCCTGTATAATGAAATTCACTGGAGACAATTGTCTCACTGTTTCATAAGGCCCTTTAAAATTATCGGCTAACTTTTTGGTTAAGCCCCTTTTTACTAAAGCTGAATGAAAATAAACATAATTGCCGACTTTAAATGTATAAGGTCGTTGCTTGGGGTCATGATAAGTTTTTCTTTTCTGTTGCTGTTTTTCGAGAGTTTTACTCGCTATCTTGCAGTCTAAGCTCGGCTTCATGAGCATAATTGTCATCAATATCATAAGTTATGTGCCTGGGGGTCGTTAATATTTCTAATGGCAAAGTAGGCTCTCTTCCATAAAATAAAAAGAAAGGTGTTTCTTTTACTGCACTGTGGAGGTGGAGTTGTAAGCGAAGCTATTGTACAGCAAAGAAATGTCCCAATTACATTGCTGCTTATTGACATAATGTTTCAACATTGCCACCATTGTTTTGTTATAGCGCTCTACAGCTCCGTTCGAAGCCGGATGATACGCTGTAGTAAATAGATTCTTTATTCCTAGTAATTTACACAATTCTCTCATTAATGCTGACGTGAAATTCGCTCCACGATCCGTGAGCAATTGTGTCGGGGTCGAATAATGAGCAAACACTGTCTCTACTAACGCTCTCGCCACCATCTCAGCTTTGTGATCAGGGAGGGCAATAGCCTCCAAATATCGACTAAAATGGTCGACTAAAACAAGAATATATTTATTTCCTCGATCTGAGGTTGGAAAACGACCCACCAGATCGGAACCCACTCGATAAAGAGGTCGTTCCGCATTAGGAAACTTTTGAAAAGGCTGCTCCTTCCTTTTCAGAGGGGGGGGGGGTCTTTTCTGACAACTTTCACAATTACGACAAAATTCCTGAATATCTTTTGTTTATTTACTTTCTTTATCATGCTTTTTGCTTTAATATGCCCACTCATAGGAATATCATGGTACATTCTCATTACATATTTCTTATATTTCTCAAGAGCTACTTTTCTCTCCCATTTTTCTCTCCTAGAACTACTTTCTTTTAAATTATATAACATGTCATCATCATCAACAAAATTACCCTCAGCATCTATAGAACTATATTGTTTCAACCTCTCAATAACAGGACTTACAACTATATCTCTTCTTTGCTCTTCTGCAATTAATTCACGAGAAATGACAGGGTCATACTCCGTTACTGTTCCAATGGCTACTCTACTGAGACAATCAGCATTGCCATGTATGCGTACTGGCTTATGTATTATTTCAAAATCAAATTCTTGGAGCGTCATTCCCCATCTAGATAACCTCGGATATTAAATAACCACTTCAATGGTCGATGATCCGTAACAACCTAAAAATTTATTCCATACAAATATACTCTGAATTGTTTTATGGCATAAATAACAGCCTAGCACTCTTTTTCAGTTGTTCTATAATTAATTTCGCTCTTTTTTAAGAGACGACTCGCATACGCAATAGGAGATTCTTCTCCATCTATCTTTTGCGATAAAATAGCTCCTAGCGCTAAATCACTCGCATCTGTCGATACAATGAATTCTTTAGTGAAGTCTGGGCTCCTCAAAACTGGCGCTGTAATAAGAGCATTTTTTAAAGCTTGAAACGCAGCTTCTGTTTCTTCTGTCCATTCAAATGGAACTTCTTTTTTCGTCAGATTCGTGAGGGGTTTAGTTATATGACTAAACGAATCTATGTGACGACGATAATATCCTGCCAATCCTAAGAAGGATTGCACTTCTTTAACAGTGGTTGGCCTGGGGAATTCTTTAACTGTATGTATTTTATCAGGGTCCGGCGCAATATCTCTCTCAGAGACGATATGGCCCAAAAATTTGACTTCCGAATTCACAAACTGACACTTCTTTGGCTTCATTTTAATATTAGCCTTCTTTATATGTTCAAATAGGAACTCAAGGTCCTTTAAATCCTGTAAATAATCTGCTGAGTATATCAAAAAAATCGTCTAAATAGACAAGTGCGAATTTACCTTTTATTTGTCTAATAATATGCTCCGCAGTCCTTTCCCACACACTCTCGGCGAATGAGCCAATCCCATAGGTAATCGCTTGAATTCATATTTGCCTCCTGGGACTACAAATCCGGTTTTAAATCCATCTTCTATACCAAGCTGAAAATATCCTTGATTAGCATCTAAAATGCTATATATTTTAGGTATTTCACTAAAAGGGCATAGCAAATTTCGTCTCCGATATCAGTGGTAAAGGAAAAACATCAAGGCGTGTCACCTTGTTTAATTTTCTATAATCAACAACGAACCTAAAGGTTTCATCCTTTTTTTTCACTAAAAGGGCTGGTGCTGCGTCCCTTATCTGATCCATAATTTCTCGCTGTGCGTACGGAATACGGTACGGTGCTTGCGCAATAGGTCTCGCATCTCCTGTATCTATACTGTAATGAAAAGCATGAGCATAGCCCAAATCAAATTCACTCTGTGCAAAACAGATTCTGAATTCCCACAATAATTTCTCAAGTTGATCTCTCTCTTTCTTCTCCATATGATCTAGTTTAATTAAATTTAAATATTCTTTTCTACTTAGTGACTCTTTTGTCCTCTCATTCTTTATTTCAATAGTATGATTCATTACATAAGGAGGTTGTTCTGCTTCTTGTAAACTTCCAACTCTCTTCCCTTTATCTAGTACTAATTCCTCTTGTGAACAATTAATTCTAATAGGTACAGTATGTTTGTCTCACCTCGACCAATACATTAGCGGTCTTTAACCCTGGTACTCTTAAATCATAAGCTTCAATCACACTTTGTCACCCATTAAACCCTTTTCCTTTTACTACTCCTTCACTCGCTATTTCAGACAATGGGGGAATTATAACTTTCTTTTTTAAGTGCACTGGCACCATCTCCATATAGTCTTTCTCAGTCTCCTTCCTACAGGTTAAGAAATTGTTACCCAAATCCTCTTCATCATTTACAAAATATATTTTATTGTTACCATCTCTAATAGCTTGCTCTTCAAAATCGATAACAAGTTTTCTATCTTGACCAAAGATTCATTCACATTTAAGCGGCCATTGTTTATCCCATGCATAACACTCGATCATATAATCTCGATCACCTAATCTCATAGCTACCTAGTACGCTCCTTTGGTGGGAAACCCATATCCTGTAATTCCCATTAATTCCAATTTAGGTTTCTTAATGGCTCTAACTAGGTGTCCCTTTTTCTTTAATTTATCAATCATTTTCTCTGACAATAACGTAACTTTACTCCCAGTATCAATAAGCATTCTTGTTTTAAAGATTCCTATCAATGCCTCTACCATTATACAACTAACGTTCTCCGATAAACGTTTTTTAATTTTTTCTCCTGTGTTCTCTATTACACCTCCCCGTCTCAACCTCACTGAGCCGAGGAGGGTCCCACCTCGTTTTTTGTCTCCGTTTGTGAACTCACATTTCCTTCTTCCACTTGCTGTCCCCTTTTACTATTTACATCTCTTGCCTTCTTTCGACAATTTCTTTAAAATGGCAATAACGACAGATAATTTCCCTTGACTTATTTGCACAACACTGTGTTGAGATATGCCTTAATTTTTGACAATTGTAGCATCTGATTTCTCTAAATGATCTAAACATTCCGCCTCTCCCATCTGCTGTGTAATTTGATTCTCGTCTCTCAGGCTCACTTCTCCTTCGTTCTTCCTCTCCTCGTCCCCTCTCCGTCTCTCTATTCTATTGTCTCACAATTTTTTTTATAGTTTCTTCTAGTCTCACTCCAATATAGTTCTACTTTATCTGTTATTTTTTCCTCTAGTTTCATATCTGTTAACATATTTATAGTTACAGTTTTCGCTCTTACTCTCTTTTCTGCTTCTTCAATACTCTCAGCTGCTTTAACTGCCTCATCCCAATTTCTGGGGTTCATGTATACCATTCCCTTCTGAATATGGGGTAATAATCCTGCAATAAATCTTTCTTTTGATCGATTTGCCATTAATTCTTTCCCGCATTCTCTTTTAGCCTCCTGAACTGGTCCTTCGCCTTCAACTGGCATCAATAGACGTCTACCTAAAGCTTGAAGTCTTGTTGCAAATTGCAATACACTCTCATTCCTCTCCTGATGACATTCCGAGAACAATCGTTCATTTTTATCCGGAGTAGGATGTGAAAATCTCACAATCATTATTCTCTTAAATTCCTGATATGTGTCTACACTGACCATATCCTCACTTTCTCAGGCATAATATAATGCCTCACCTGCTAAGCATACTCTCACCATTGCTAATGTAACACCTGGCTCCCAATGACCTGCTGCTGCAATTTCCTCTGCTCTATGGAAAAATTCTGTGATGCTCTGACTCCCATCAAATATCGGGATCTCAACATAAAGACCCAACAATTGTACGTTCGCCTGTACGTGCACATATCCTCCCATAGCACCATCTCCCTCTACATTCCCTTCTTCACCTCGATTTACCATCATAATAAAAAAGAATCCCCAAAAGCTTATATTAAAAATCTTAAGGCTAATAATCTTAAACTCTAAGTAAGCAATATTCAAAAGATTCTAAATACTGTAAAATGTTCCCCTAAATTGTAATTAAATATCTCACCAAAAGCAAAATATTGTTTATCATTTCTCTTTCAAAACACTCTGTTCTCCGTTGTCTCTCTAAATTTTATAATATTTGACAAAAAATGACAGAATCCTGTCGCAAGTGCGCTATTATGTACGGACTCAGGCCCCAACTCGTGCAGTCGTATAATTAATTATTTAAAAACACCCACGTCCAAATGTATAATCATTAGTTAGGACCTCGCTGCCCTTCTGTTCATATTTTTGAACAGGTAGCCGAGATTTTGGATGGTCCAACCTGGTCAGGAAAGTGCACTGGGGTTTAAATATCCTTTTTTAGAGAGACAATTGACAACAACGTTTAGAAATAAAAACAACAAACATTTATTCATTATAAACAAGATAATGTACAGTTATTAAAAGGATAAAATGTATTTGAAAAGAAAGGTTAAAAGGATTAAACTTTTAAATCTTTAAATTAATACTTATGATAAAATCTTTACATTTTTATATTCAAAGATATCTTAAATTAACTTGTTAGTCATGTTTTACTTTAATTTTACTAATTATTAATTCCTTTCTCTCACAAAGTTAGAAATCAATCAAGTCAGATTTTTTATAAAATAACATTTTGTCAAATTAATAGTTTTAGTGACCATATGATATTGAACAAGAGAGGAAGTATGCACATTATTACCCGGTCTTGATGTCGTCATCGTCGTACACGCAGCGGTGAATGGCGGGGATGGTGTGGCTTCTTCGTTGATGGGCTCTGCGATAAGTTAACTAACATAAGCTTAAATGGATAATAATAGTCATAGTAATAACAATTGTTTTATCGGTTTCTCAAGAGGGATAATAAACTAGTACTATTGTAAAGGTTGATTTTTTTAGTGAAAGTGTATCACTCTAGGAAAATATAGCGACTTTGTCGTAGATTGCTTCATCTTCTCACATCCTCTCTCTAGACGAACTCGCAAGAAGTCACAAGGTTCACACATGGGCGAATTCAAGGCTCTCGGTTCTTGGCTCTGTCAAAAGCTCGCAAAAACGGATAATATCCCTCTAAAAATTGTAAGGGAATGCCGGTCACCGACAAAAGAATAATCATTGCTGATTGGATAAAATTCAATAGGTGCTCAAGAGTTGAAAGACACGACACAGAGCTCGCTATTGAGGAGGAGGGGGGGATAGGGTGATAAGGTGATCTCCACTCTACTCGACTGAGCTAACTGTAAAATAATGCCGCTGTCAACCAACTCCGATGATAAATAATACGTTCGTTCGCCTAAATTATTTAGAAACTATTTTAACGGTTTCAAAAAGGTTTTGTTTTATAACAAAGTTTTAAAATTATCACAAACTGTTAATATTCTTCATAGTAAATTACTATTAATGTTCTTTGAAATTAAAACAGTTCAAACAAGGGGCGGGTCTCCACAGAACTGAGTTTTAAATTATTTATTTATTTATTTATTTATTTATTTATTTATTTATATGCATTCCAGATAGAATAAAGTATAATTAGGAAAAATAATAAAAAATATAGAAAATTGTTGGGAATACATAAGTTTGTTATAAGATATTTGTTAAAGTTCAGGATATTATTATTAATATTCTTCAGAGTAGGTTAGTCATGGTCCATTTGTTTGTTGATATAATGTCCCGTGATCATTGAAAATAGAGCAGAGTGGTTGGTAGTTTTAAATTTACTCCAGAATTCGCTATTTATTAGGAGCTTTACCAAAAACCTACCTATAAAAATTCACGCTTCGACTGGACGATTATCTGGTCGTCCGACCATCTGCCGTTTGCACGATTACTTGAAAACAGATTAACTGTTTCAAATGATGTTTTTAGAAATATGACCATGAAAGTCTTAGATCGGCTGTATGAACTTTTCAGGCTTTTTCGTGGACCCCTTTTTCGAATTCACGTGCTAAAACAGGGACCGTAAAGAATACCAAAATAAAATCTTGTAAACATTCCAAGGAGGAGCTTTAGCAGTGAAGCAGAAATACATTTATAGGATTTATCTTCCCCTCTGTGAATCTCACCCCCGTAGTTCCGCCCCCCTTATACCAAACAAAAACAAACTAAATAGTGCAGATGGACTTATTTAAAGTCTTAGCTCGGCCGTATCAACTTTTCAGAATTTTTCATGGACCCCTTCAAGTTGAATTCACGTGCTAAAACAGTGAGTGTAAAGAATTCAAAGATACTGGCATGTCATATAAAAATCTATTTGTCAAGAAGGAATATATTGTTAATTTCTGTTCATCTTTTAAGCATTATTGACATCGGCACATGCACGTGAAATCGCTTTGTCGACGCACTATTGCTCAAGTGCTCATAATCTATAAGCTTATTAAGTAAGGAAAAATGGAGCTACTTATTGGTATTATTTTACACACGATTTGAATCACCCTTCATCATTTCTACATTTTATGAGGTAGAAGGTTGAAATTCGGAATGTAGGTTACTATGGGCATGTGCACCTTCACTATTTAGTTTGGTTTTGATTATCCCACTAAGGTCGTATTTTGGGGGTGAAAATTAGAGACGACCAAAAGGTCTAGGTGCATTTATGCATATAAAGGAGTGGAATTCGGTATGCAGATTCCTATAAGCAAGATCTCAATTATATGAACATTAATGAAGACTTTTTTTCCCGAGATGTCCATGCCTTCCCGACTCGATGGCGGAATACATCGAAAAGATGGAGACTACATTTAAAAATAGCGTACCAACTCTGTAATAAAGGAGGTGTAAAAAAAATTTCTGGTTTTCATTTGACTGACCCTCTTAAGTAAAATAAGAATGGAGCTACTTATTGGTTTTATAATGTCAATCCGTCCCCTTCATAATTTGTACATTTTTTTGAGGTAGAAGGTTGAAATTCAGAATGTAGCTTAATATGGGCATATCTATCTGCACTATTTAGTTTGGTTTTGATTGGTATACGGGGGTGGCATTAAGAGAGGGCAAGATATCTATGTGCTATTTAGGTACGTAAAGGCGTAAAATCCAGTATCCAGATTCCTCTAGGTAAAATCTACATTACTATGAAGTCTAGGCCCAATTCTTCCAGTGGTATCGGATTTGTGGGGATCGCATTCACTTGGTCCTTAAAACTACGGCAACATATGGCATGTGATATAGCATGCATTCAGAAATGATGAGAAAGGAAAGAAGACACGAGGTTTTTTTAATTTTTTACATATTACGTTTGGGAAAATCAATCTATTGATAAAAAAACAAACTTGGGGAGAGGTACAAAGTGCAGACGAAGGGGTAAAAATAGATGACTTGCCTTATCCTACTTGGGAAACGGGAGGGGGGGGATTCATTTCTTTTTAATAAACTTATAAATGTATTTCTACTTCACCGCTAAAGTTCCTCCTTGGAATGTTTACAAGATTTTATTCTACTTACGAGGGTTGGTCAAATGAAAACCGGAAATAATTTTTACAGCTCCTTTATTAAGACAGAGTTGATACACTATTTTTCAATGTAGTCCCCATCTTTTTGATGCACTTCCGCCACCGAGTCGGAAAAGCATGGATACCTCGTAAAAAAAAATCTTCATATAATGAAAATCTTGCTTATAGGAATCTACATACGGAATTTCACTTCTTTATATGCATAAATACACATAGACCTTTTGGTCCCCTCTAATTTTCACCCCCAAAACTCCGACCTTAGTGGGCTAATCAAAACCAAACTAAATAGTGAAGGTGCACATGCCCATAGTAAGCTACATTCCGAATTTCAACCTCCTACCTAAAAAATGTAAAAATGATGAAGGGTGATTCAAATCATGTGTAAAATAAAACCAATAAGTAGCTCTTTTTTCCGCTACCTAATAATAAGCTTATAGATTATGAGCACTTGAGCAATCGTGCGTCGACAAAGCGATTTCACGTGCACATGCCGATGTCAATAATGCTTAAAAGATGAACAGAAAGTAACAATTTATTCCTTCTTGACAAATCGATTGTTATATGACATGCCAGTACCTTTGAATTCTTTACACTCACTGATTTAGCATGTGAATTCGACTTGAAGGGGTCCACGAAAAATTCTGAAAAGTTGATACGGCCGAGTTAAGACTTTGATGGTAATATTTCTAAAAACAGAATTTGAAAAAGTTAATCCGTTTTTAAGTTATAATGCAAACGGCGGCCGGACGAACGGATAAACGTACAGACCAAGGGCGCATTCTTATAAGTAGCTTTTATGCTAAAGATCCTAATAATGACATGTCATAGAACAATTGATTAGTCAGAATGAATAAACTGCTACTTTCATGATCATCTTTTAAGCATTGTGACATCGTTTTGTCGAGGCTCAGTAACTCAATCATTCAATATTTGAGCAATAAAATAAACGTAAATTTGGAAAGAATTAAATGAATTTCCATTGGTTACTAATAACTTAGCAAAACCTTAAATTCTCGAATTTAATATTACTTCTATGTCACAGTTAAAGCTCCTTGGAATATTTACAAGATTTTATTCTCACTTCATTTTGCAATTTTTTTACTATTTATTAGAAGAAATGGCAAAATAATGCTATCATATTTTAATTGTTACTATTGTTTCAGAAAAGTATATACATTTCAATTATCCAATTATATGTAATTATTATAGATATAAAAAGGAAGAAAATAAAAAACAGTTTTATTAATATAATTTCAATGACTAAATTCAGAAAGAAGAAGCATCACTTCCAAACCGTAAGTAATGAAATTAGGATATAGCATCAATGTCTTGCAGGGTTGTCAAATTTTTTATCAAAAGTATTAATACAAATCTGCATTAAAACTTTGTAACAGTGAAAACTTTCTTGCTATGTTACGGTTAACGTAGTGCTTCCCAAATCGTTATCGAAGTCTAATGTAATGGTAAGAATCTTTGTGACTAGCTCCAGTCACCCCAGTGTCTACTTACGGCTTATCCTGCCAGGCAAAACTCTATGTACTCTGTAACGTAACACTTACCTTATGGCCTATGATTCAGAAATGATCGTATAGTGGTACAATATTCAGAATAGCAAACTAATTTGTAGCTTTATCACTTGTTGCTGATTATCCCCAATTTTGCATCCTCTTTTATTACCTTCCCCTCCTATTAAGTCCGAAACCCTAAAATAATGCGCACTGAGCAGACAACTGGCTTACGACATATGCATAACTTTTATTAAATAAAAGAGAATCTTAGAGCTAATGAGATGAATATTACTAAGAAATTGAATAAGAATAAACGTAAATATAAGAAAACAGTTATACTCTTGCATCAGGATTAATCGGTCATTACAGGCAAAATATTCAGAAAGTAACTATGACTTAATCTAGTTCCGTTAAGCGATGTTTAAATCTGATGGTTCACATTAAACCACACTTGGATGATACTTCGAGGTTGCTCTTAATTAAATGGGAGGTCAAAGGTCATTTACTGCTAAATACTGAGTTCAGGCTTGCACATTATAACTATTACGACACGCTCAAATTGCGGGACCCTTAAAGATTTATCACTGAAAGCACTTATCTGATTCGATGTCAGTTATTGATGCTCTGGCAAGTTGCGAGGCTCCAACCTTGTTCGAATGCTCTGCTGATGGCACTTCGCTGTGGGGCTGCTACCCTGCACTTCCTCGTCTCCTCTGCTGTTTGGTGCCTTTGAATCGTCGTGGCCTCAGCTCGAACCAGTCCTTCTAGGTGCTCCTCGTGGCTGCCTCCTCCCGTACCGAATGCTCCGACTGTGCTGCACGACCTGTGGATATTGGCCTATGGATCTGCGCCAACATTTACGGCACCACCAATGCTTGGGCGAGTGCTGTGTCTTAGGCGTGAGCAGTGCAATGGGGGCCAGACTTTGTATGGGTCCTCCCCTTACACTTGCTCTCCTACCTGGACCACCTGCTTCCACCCGCCGAGCGCTGTACTCTACTCGTACACGCAGACCCAATGCTCGAGTCAACACACTCACTCACCTCCTACGGCTCACTGCAACATTGTTCGGCGTTCTTCTCGATTTATACGTCATGTTGAGTCGTACTCTGCTTGGCTCTCTTCAATCTCCCATTTGCAGTCGCACGTTCGGTCATTTCTTCCTTGCTTAGACTTGGCCATCAGTTTGCCGTGTCATTCCACTCGTGGACGGCACGTCCTGTCTTCTTTCTCGTTTGGTTTCTGGTTCTCATTCGTAGGCTTCACGTCCTTCATTATGTCTGCAACAGAAAAGGGGCAATTGTTGCATGTCAAGTTGCGCCCGTCTCCTCACACTGCTTAGTAGCCTGCTCTCTCTCGTTAGCATTCGACAAAGAAAACTTCACATAACTTGTGTGTCTATTCTCTCTGATTCCTCCAAAATGCTACTTTCTCTCCCTTTATTTTCGAGAGATAAAATAGGGATAAAATTGGAAGTTCTTCACATCACAACTGCTTCCTATCACTCCTCGTGCACTACTCTCTCTCTCTTCTCCCCTTCTTCTTTGCTCACTCCCCCTAACTCAGTATTGTCAAAATTTCCTGGAATGGGCTCCACGTTTCTCATGGGATGTGACCGTTGTCATGGTGATTGCTCTCCACCCGGATGTTCTCTCCCTCTCACTCACCTTCTCCTTCGCACCAAAAGCTTTGGGAACAAAGGAGTACAAGTTTGTGAGTGGGAAAATTGATCAGCATAAAGAGTGACCCAGTACAACGTGTTCACATTGTCCATGTGCATTTTACCTTTTTGTACCTCCAAGTGTTTAAAAGAAATAAAAATGATTTTTAATGAATAGTTCTTATAAGCCTCCTGTTTGCTCCGTGCTAATAAATTACCGTAGCTATTAATTTCTCCCCCCTTTTTCTTTTAGTGAACCCTGTACAATCACTTCTGTAAAATAGAGCCTAAACAAAGTTTATCTCTACTTATGATTGATTTGTTTCTAATTATTTCATCCGAAATACTACATAGGCGCGCATCATATTTAATGAATGCGCATCTGTAGTGTTGGGGCGTGTGAGTCATTACGGCAGTGTAAATGGCTCAAACGTCCCGTCACATAGGTGCATAACCCCCCCCCCCCCTCCAGAAATAAATTACCCTTCAGTAATTTATTTAAGAAAAAAAACTTTCAACAAAAGAGTAAAGCGGGCTGACCCGAGATAATTTTAGGTGACGAGGATTGTGTCTAATATCCCAACAAATTTCAAAGTTCCCTCTATGCTCGTGCCTGCGTGTCCGACAGACAACGGATGAGCGTGGCGAGCGTGATTTGCTGTTGCTTGATTTATTAATAATAAAAAAAATAATTTATTTAATCACTTTTTATAATATATTTTCGTACAAAATTGGTTATTGTAAATAAATGTAAAATATATTATTTGTTTATCAAAGTTAAAATGTGGACATCAACAATAGATGTTTTGGAAGGAGCAACAATAGTCTCATGAGCTTGTGACATGATAAGATTAAGCTTTGATTATTGTTTTTTTGTTTTATTCTCTGCTCTTACTCTCTCTTGATAAGCAGGTATACATGTTGGTAATTTTTTCCATGTGAAGTTAATACATGTGTTATATTATGTATCTTAGAAATGAATTAAATGCAGACATTTCTTTATATTTATACACATGTTGACTGGTATATTTCCTTCTCAAACTTGAAACATCTCATAGGCAGTTAATGAGCAGTAAGCAAGATGGAAAGTTAAAATACTTAGCTTTAACACTCTGCTATTTATTTGGAGACAAGCTATTCATTCTCCAACAGGTTATGGGCCAAGTCATGTCAGCTCTGCTACGTTGATGAGTAGAATGAAGCTAAGCCTGAGAGATTTCAAGATAGGAAACATTTAGTTGTGGATATAAAGAAAAGAATTAATTAAACTTCCAATCAGTGGATGCTTGCTGGGCAGTGAATTTGGACTGTATGTTCTAATAATAGTAGAAGTGAGAAGACTGGGGCCGAAAGGTAAAAAAAAATTAAAATTCTTGAAGAGACAGTACCCGGAAGCTCTGTGATGTTTCCAAAATTTAACCAGCATAATTATGAGACCTGCAAGCGGGACATGAGAGTTCTACTTTTTGTCACGAACGAAGGGGAAACGTGTCCAGCAACTGCTACACCAAAAGAAAAACAGAAGTATAATCTTCGGAAGGATCGAGCGTATACAACGATCTACCTGGGGGTAGAACCGTCAGTACAAGCATTATTAGAAGATACAACTGATGGACAAAAGGCATGGAAAATATTGAAAGAAATCTTTGAACCAAAGTCCAGAGCAAGACTGGCATTTTTAGTTGACGAATTTCTTGATATCCGATACAATCCGGAACAAGAAACCATCGGCATGTATTGTCAACGATTAAGAAGTAAGAACAGTCAGATAAAGGTTGCAGGATTCGAAATTCCTGAAACCCTGATATGTTTTCAATTAATATGACGGCTTCCAGAAGAGTACGACAATCTTGTGCAAATAATGTATCGTTTGCCAGACAAAGAATTTAGACTGTCTGCCCTGGAGGATCAACTAATTGCTGAGTCGGGGAGAATTGAGCAACGTAAGAGAGACATCGAGACATGACCGTCTGCAAGTGCTTTCAACTTACATAGTACAACGAGATCCGATGCCATGAGAAGAGGCAGCCAAACCATACCTCAGACTACGACGAGTGCATCAGCTGAGAGAACGGATAGCAAACCAAGGTTACCAAGGACGAAATCAAGGTCAACCAAATGTGATTATTGCAAAAAGATGGGCCACCTGAAGAAGAACTGCTATAGACTACACCGAGATGAGTTGCAGAGTAACAAATGCCAAGAGGGAGCGATGTATATGGAACTGGAAAATGAGGTGACATGTGTTACTGAAGATAAGGTAAGACCCTTGCATATTAAGTGGTTGGTCGATAGTGCGGCTACAGCACATTTTTGTAATGACAGACAGTTCTTAGAACTATATCGCCAGTGAAAGCGCTAGTCGGTGATCGAAACGCAACCTGCGAAGTCATTGGAGTGGGTGAGGTTGTGTTGCATGTTAAAAATAAGTACGGAGTAAACGTAGTGTTAACACTTAAAAATGTGTTGTTTGCACCTAATATGAGAAAGAATTTAATTGGGGGTGCGAATATGGATATAGCAGGATACAAGGTGATTTGGCAAAGGAATAGAATGCAAGTTTTTCACCCAGGAGGTAAATATTTCTTTACAGTACAATGGGTGGATAAGCATTATGTGTTGAGTGCAGATATTTACTCTCAAGTAGACTGTGAACTTAATAAAAAACAGTGTAATTATAATACTATGGTAAATATGGAAGTTGCACATCGTAGGCTAAATCATGTAAATGTACCACTAATAAAAAACATGGTTAAATTTAATAGTGTTTTAGGTGTAAGTAAATTAAGTGGTAAATTAGATCATTGCAAAACATGTAGTTTAAGTAAATCCACTAAATCTAGCTTAACACAAAGTTATGGAAAAGTAACTACAAACCTTTACAAAAGGTACATATGGATTTATGGGGTCCTGCCCCATGTGAATCTCTAGGTGGGAATTTATATTTTGTAGTAATGGTAGATGATTTTTCCAGAATGGTTAGAGTGTATACTATTAAGCATAAGAGCAATGTACTTAAATGTTTTAAAAATTATGTGACAGAATCTGAAAGAGAATTAGATTTAAAAATCAAAACAATTCGGACTGACAATGGTCTAGAGTTCTGCAACAAAGAGTTCGAGGAGTACCTACACAATTTGGGATACGGCATGAACGTACTTCTGTATATGCGCCAGAACAAAATGGCGTAGCAGAGCGATTTAATAGGACAGCATTCGATGGCGTACGTTCCATGTTGATTGATAGTGGTTTGGAACCTATATTTTGTGCAGAAGCGCTGCCTACATTTGTATACACCAGAATTAGTTGTCCTTACAAACAGAATGAATGGGAAACTCTGTTTGAATTATGGGTTGGACGGAAACCGTCTATAAAACATTTAAAAATATTTGGCTCTATAGCATATTTGCATATACCAAAGAGGAAAAAAAATAAACTTAGTTCCCGAGCATCAGAGGGAATTTTAGTGGGATACGCAACAAAAACTAAAGGTTATCGTATCTGGATCCAAAGACAAAAATAAGGTAATAGAAAGTGTTCATGTTAAGATTGATGCAAAACAGAGGACAGTGATGAGACTGAAACGAGTAGTCAGGGTCTTGAACCTAAAGAAGTTGGTGTAGATGATTTAGCTGGAGATTCTGATGACCCCGTTCCATTGAAGAAACCAACAGAGTTGGATATGGATAAATGGGACAGAAAGGAAGTAACAAGGAAAGATAAATCCCGAACAGATGTATATTATTATCCTCCAACTAGAGAGAGGCTTAGATCACACACAGATGTGAGGAAATAATGAGACATAATATTAATTTTAAGGAGAATTTATTTAATTTTAAGCCAATTACTCAAGTAGTTAAGAATGAAAATGTTAATAATGCTGCTGTTCTTAAACAAAAATGGGATTATACTGATAGTTCCTTGTATACGGAAGAGAGCGATCATGTCGAAATACCTAAAAACTACCATGACTATATGAGGTCAAAAGACAAAGATAAATGGACTGGAGCTATGAAGGAGGAATTGGACGTGATGTATAAACGTCATGTATGGGATCTGGTGGAACCTGCTGTAAAAGGGAATGTGATAGGTAATAAGTGGGTGTATTCCTTAAAAAGGATGATCAAGGAAAAAATTAAACGGTATAAGGCAAGACTGGTTGCTCAAGGATATAGACAAAAACCTGGAATTGATTATGGCGAAATTTTTTTTATAGTGGTGAATTTCTCATTAATCAGATTTTTGTTTGTTTTTCTGATAGCAATACTATCATTGGAACATGAGCAGATAGATGTACAGTCAGCATATTTGTATGGGAAATTGAATGAAACTATATACATGAAACAGCCGACTGGGTTTGAAGTAAAAGGTCAGGAGCATAAAGTTTGCCTGCTACATAAATCAGTATATGGATTGCACCATAGTGGGCGTAATTGGAATAACATGTTACATAATATGTTGATCAAATTAGAATTTAAAAACTTACAGTGGTGTAATTGTGTGTATTCATGGAATACACAGGCAATATCAGTTGTTTATGTAGATGATATAGTTATATTTGGGAAAAATAAAGCTATTGTTACCAAGATAATCTCTGACATCAAACAGAGAATAGATATTAAAGAACTAGGTGAAAACAGGTATTTGTTTGGTGTAAATTTTGAAAAAATTAATGATGAGATATTTCTTATATATAATCAAAAATTACAAGATCAGCTTAAAGATTTACCCAGAAATAATGCGAGTTTACCATTAAAAGTGGGAAGTGAAATACGACAGAAAGTAGAAGAGGCTGATATTTTTGAGACAGATTTAATGAAGACATATCCATATAGACCATTGATAGGATGCCCATCATTTCTATCAAACTGCAGTAGGCCAGACATTTCCTTTGCAGTCAATATTCTATCACAATTTAGCAATGGATATACATGTAAGCATTGGTGCTTAGCAGTTGATCTTATTAATTCTGTGTTTAACACAGAACATTATAAAATTAATCTATCAAAGTTAAATAAAGATGATTTGATTGGTTTCACTGATGCAAATTGGGGATCTGCTATGAATAACAGACATTTGAGTAGTGGTCGTAAATAAACGTAAATATAAAAAAACATTATACTCTTGCATCAGGATTAATCAGCCATTCCAGGCAAAATATTCGGAAAGTATCTAGTACAGCACCAAAATATTCGGAAAGTATCTAG
>JAHWFO010102149.1:39137-51644 GCA_023313115.1 Rhysida immarginata
TTCGGAAAGTATCTAGTACAGCACCAAAATATTCGGAAAGTATCTAGCACCTACTCCTACGAGGGAGTTTTGCGCCATCCCGGTAAATATCGACTGCTATGAGATGACAGTAGCAGCCAGGACCGACGGCTTAACGTGCCCTCCAAAGCACGGGGGGTTTCATGATGGAAGAGCCGCTGGCGGACAAACAAACCAGTGGATGTACCAACTGCTGGAAAACCAGCTATAGTCACTTAGCAAATGGGTCAGACTAAAGTCCTCCAACAGCCGTGCCCCAAATAGCTGTCCCGCCAGCAGTGGCCCTCAAGCCCTGGCCGTCAACCAGCCAGCAGCTGGCCGCGCCTGAAGTTGCTGAACTCCATCGATTGGCAAGCCAACCGACGAGACAACCAGGCCACGGCCACCCCCTATTCGGAAAGTAACTAGGACTTAATCTAGTTCCGTTAAGCGGTGTTTAAATCTGATGGTTCACATTAAACCACACTTGGATTATACTTCGAGGTTGCTCTTAATTAACTGGGAGGTCAAAGGTCATTTACTGCTAAATACTGAGTTCAAGCTTGCACATTATAACTATTATGGCACGCTCAAATTGCGGGGCCCTTAAAGATTTATCACTGAAAGCACTTATCTGATTCGATGTCAGTTATTGATGCTCTGGCAAGTTGCGAGGCTCCAACCTCGTTCGAATGCTCCGCTGATGGCATTTTGTTGTGGGGCTGCTATAATGCACTTCCTCATCTCCTCTGCTGTTCGGTGCCTCTGAATCGTCGTGGCCTCAGCTCAAACCAGTTCTTCTAGGTGCTCTTCGTGGCTGCCTTCTCCCGTACGGATGATGAGCAAGCCGCCGGCTCTCGCCGCGCGATACCCCAGCCAGGCTCGCCACACGCAGCTCCAACTGCTGCACTACCTGTGGATATCGGCCTACGGATCTGTGCCGAGATTTACGGCGCCACCAACGCTTGGGTGAGTGGTGTGTCTTAGGCGTTGCAGTGCAGCGGGGGCCAGACTTTGTATGGGTCTTCCCCTTACACTCACTCTCCTACCTGGGCCACCTGCTTCCACCCACCGAGCGCTAGACCCTAATCGTACATGCAGACCCGATGCTCGAGTCGACGCACTCACTCACCTCCTATGGCTCTCTGCAACGTTGTCCGGCGCTCTTCTGGATTTATACGCCATGTTGAGTCGTACTCTGCTTGGCTCTCATCATTCTCCCGTTTGCAGTCACAAGTTTGCAGTTCGGTCGTTTCTTCCTTGTTTAGACTTGGCCGTCAGTTCACCGTGTCATTCCACTCGTGGACGCGACGTCCTGTCGTCTTTCTCGTTCGGTTTCTGGTTCTCACTCATAGGCTTCACGTCCTTCACTATCTCCGCAACAGAAAAAGGACAAGTGTTGCATGTCAAGTTGCGCCCGTCTCCTCACACTGCTTAGTAGTCTGGTCTCTCTCGTTAGCATTCGGCGAAGAAAACTTCACATAACCTGTGTGTCTGTTCTCTCTGATTCCTCCAAAATGCTACTTTCTCTCCCTTTTTTTGAGAGATAAAAAGGGATAAAATTGGAAGTTCTTCACATCACAACTGCTTGCTATCACTCCTCGTGCACTACTCTCTCTCTTCTCTCCTTCTTCTTTGCTCACTCCCCCTCACTCAGTATTGTCAAAATTTCCTGGAACGGGTTCCACGTTTCTCATGGGATGTGACAGTTGTCATGGTGATCGCTCTCTACCCGGATGCTCTCTCCCTCTCACTCACCTTCTCCTTCGCGCCAAAAGTTTTGGGAACAAAGGAGTACAAGTTTGTGAGCGGGAAAATTAATCAGCACAACACCAGTACAACGTGTTCACATTGTCCACGTGCATTCTACCTTTTTGTACCTCCAAGTGTTTAAAAGAAATAAAAATGATTTTTAATGAATAGTTCTCATAAGCTTCCCATTTGGTCTGTGCTAATAAATTACTGTAGCTATTAATTTCTCCCCCCCCTTTTTTCTTTTAGTGAACGCCTGTACAATCACTTCTATAAAATAGAGACTGAACGAAGTTTATCTCTACTTATGATTGATTTGTTTCTAATTATTTGATCCGAAATACTACGCAGGCACGCATCATATTTAATGAATGCGTGTCTGTAGTGTCGGGGCGTGTGAGTCATTACGGCTTTGTAAATGGCTCAAACGTCCCGTCACAACTTATTTAACTGTTATCAGCATAGAGACTATAATAAAATTTAAATATTAGTTAGGATGTATTATTTATTAATTAACTGTTGATTTTTAAACTCTATTCAAAGTGAACATGCGAATCTTATTTTTAACAGCATCGCGAAAGGTTTCGATGAGATACTGACAAACGCTATTAGAGGGCAGCACGTTAAAATCCCCCTAAGTTTGTGCCCGATGATGGGACCGGCTTTAACATGGAAGAGACTCACTCTCTCTTATGAGCTCTTGAGGTTACTTTTCAAAAAAAAATGCGACATGTTATAGAAAAAAGTTTTTTAACAATTATATACGATTAAATATAAGATTCTGTGAGCTATGCTGGTTGGGTCACCCTTACCAGAAAGGTCATGGTTGAGAAGTGAGACGAAGAGTATCCAAACAAATATATATCTCATGATGTCTACGAATAAGAAAATTCATACTGCATCGGGTGTGGCGCAGGTTAAAGTCACCCGCGTTCGGGAGTTAGGCAGAGGCTCTCGTTCGAAAAATAAGCGACAGTCTCCCGGCTGTTATCTCGGAGCAATGCCTCCGAGAAGCCCCACCAGGGCACTCGCTATGCGCTTGGGGAAGCGGTCGGGGGCAGCGCATGCCTTTACCCAGGAGGAGAAACTGGTAAAGCGACAACGGGATCGGGTGCTGTCAATTGGCACTTGGAATGTATTCTCCATGACAGGAAAGGAATCAGAGTTAGTGGAGGAAGCCAAACGGTATCGACTGGATATCATAGGTATTACCTCTACGAAACGTCCGGGTTCTGGAACTGTGGACTTAGAAGGAGGGTGGAAGCTTTTCTACTCTGGTGTCGACCCTAACATGACTGCCCAGGCGGGAGTGGGGATACTCACAAGTCCCCGGCTGGCAGATTATGTTGCAGATTGGACCCCCTTAGGTGGAAGACTGTGTCTCCTGAGACTTCAGATAGGGAAACGGTCTCTCTCTCTATTCGTTGCATATGCTCCGAATGCAGTCACAGAGTACCCACTTTTTCTAGATGAAGTTGATGCTGCTCTTAGCAGGAGAGGGAGTGCAGATTCTGTCATCCTGATGGGCGACTTCAATGCACACGTAGGGGCTGATGACCAAACGTGGAAAGGCGTGATTGGGAGGAATGGTGACCCCGATTTAAATGCGAATGGGAGGTGCTTGTTGGATCTCTGTTGCAACAATGGACTTTCCATCACAAACACCTTCTTCCAGCACAGGGATGTCCATAAGTATACCTGGTACAGGGATGCAATGGACCAGAAGTCACTGATTGATTTTGTAATTGTTTCAGCTGACTTATTCCGATCAGTGTTGGATACTCGTGTGAGAAGAGGGGCAGAACTATCAACTGATCACCACCTTGTTGTCTGCACTTTGCGGTTCTCTGAATCCATGCCAACCAAGCGAAATACTAGGTTCAGACAAACTTGGCGCATCAAATGGGAGGCACTGGAGGATAGAGCTGTGAGGAAGACCTTTGCAGATAACATATCTTCAAGTTTCAAAGAACTTCCCAGTGATCGTGGTACTGTTGAAGAGGAGTGGCAGTTGTTTAAAACTGCTGTGATTACTTCGGCTGCATTGTGCTGTGGTCGTAAGCGGCTGAGTGTGGCGCAGGGCGGTGAGAAAAGGACTGCGTGGTGGAACGGTGAAGTCCAAGAAGTTGTCAAGGCAAAGAAGGAAGCCTATTTGCTATGGCTTGCAAATAAGTCAACTTCGAGCCGAGTGCGGTACACTGAGGCGCGAAAAGCAGCAGCAAAGACAGTATCAACAGCTAAAGCCAAGACCTGGGAGAAGTTCGGGGAGAAATTGGAGGCAGACTATGGTTCGGCAAACAAGGTGTTCTGGCAGACCGTGCGCCGCCTCCGTGGAAAGAAGTCTCTTTCATCACAAACTATTAAGAGTTCAGATGGGAGGCTTCTGAAAACGGAGGAGAGCGTATTGCATAGGTGGAAGGAATACTTTGCATCTCTTCTTAATCCGGTGACGACAACAACTGAGACATACGAGATGCACCTTGGAGCGGAGAATAGTCACGGTAGTATCACTGAAACAGAAGTCAGATGGGCAATTAAGTCCCTGAAGACTGGCAAAGCTGCAGGTGATGATGAAATCCGGTCCGAGATGTTAAAGGCCTTAAATCAGGATGGTATCCTGTGGCTGACTCGAGTGTGTCAGGTTGCTTGGATATCTGGACAGGCCCCTAAGCAATGGCAGACAGGAATTGTGATCCCTATCTTCAAAAAGGGAGATCAGAGAGATTGCAACAACTATCGAGGCATCTCTTTGCTCAGCATTCCTGGGAAAGTGTACGCTAAGTGTCTGGAGAAGAGAAGTCGGGAAATAGTCGACTCCAAACTGTCGGGGGAGCAGTGTGGTTTCCGACCTGGCCGAAGCACGACGGATCACATCTTTGCTCTAAGGCAAATCTTTGAGAAATCCTGGGAGTATGCAAAAGAGGTCTACGCTTGCTTTGTGGACCTCGAAAAAGCATATGACAGGGTTCCTCGGGAGAAGCTCTGGCAAGTGTTGCAAGAGTATGGAGTGGATGGGCAATTACTGGTTGCTATCATGTCTCTGTACGAAAGCTCTGAGATGTGTGTCCGGATAAATGGCATTAAGTCAAGACCGTTCACCGTGGGTGTTGGACTCCGCCAAGGGTGCGTACTGTCGCCCATCTTGTTCATTATCTTTATGGACTGGATAGACAGGGGCAGCCGAGGCGATGAGCGTGTTTGTGTGGGCGACTGCCTGGTGGAGAGGTTGCTCTTTGCTGACGACCTTGTCCTCCTTGGGTCTTCTCGCACGAACCTTCAGCATGCACTAGACCGGCTTGCAGCCAAATGTGAAGAAGCTGGGATGAAGATCAGTGTGGCTAAAACCGAGGTTCTGGTCCTTTCAAGACAGCCTGCTCAGTGCGCTCTCCATGTTAGTGGAGCCTCATTGAGACAGGTGGAGAAATTCAAGTATCTCGGGATTGCATTCACGAGTGATGGACGGCAGGAGAAAGAATTGGATGCTCGGATCGGTGCAGCAAGCTGTGTCAGACGTGAACTGTGGCGATCCGTGGTAACGAAACGCGAGCTGAGTAACAAAGCTAAGCTCTCCGTCTTCAAATCCATCTTTGTCCCCATTCTCACCTATGGTCATGAGGCTTGGGTAATGACCGAAAGAGTGCGATCGAGGGTACAAGCGGCCGAAATGAGATTTCTGAGAGGTGTTGCAGGTGTTACCCTACTAGATAGAGTGTACAGCAATACAATAAGGGAATCTTTAGGTGTTGAGCCGCTGCTTCTCCGCATTGAGAGGTCTCAGTTGCGCTGGTATGGCCACGTGATTCGGATGCCGCAAACTAGTCTTCCTAGGCAGTTGTTATTTTCCAAGCCGGTGGGTAAGAGACCAAGGGGTCGGCCTAGAACCAGGTGGCTAGACTACATGGAGAATCTGGGTTCGAGTCGCTTGGATATTACCAGGGAGGACATGCGCCTGATGGCGGAAGATCGCGATCGCTGGAGATCCTCCATAGGGCTGCTGCCCCCGCGACCCTAACGGATAAGCGGGTTTGAAAAGTAAGTAAGTAAGTAATATATAAAATTAAGATTATATATTAATAATACATAAGATTAATATATTTATAATAATATATATATATATAAGATTAATATATTAATATTATTATATATTAATATATAAGATTACATATATTTATATATAAGATTTTATTTATTTATTCATTTATTTATTGAAAAATGAAAGGACATAGTAAAAAAGTATCCTAGTCTGGGCCTGTATGGCTGAAGGCCGACATGTTAGGTCCCCAAGAGGGATTATACAGAAAAAGCGTACTAGTTATTCATGGAATTGAATTTTTTTTTTTTACATTGAAAGAGAATTCGCAGTAATTAGAAATTACAAATGAGTGTCTACCACTATTTATGAGTATAAAATTCACTATAAAATCTAAACACATTCATGCTATACAGGGTATTTCAAAATTATGTACAATAAATTTAGTGATATATTCTTCAGGTCAAAAGAAGACGAAAATGTTCTACTAGCACTTTGTCTGGAAACGATTTGTTTGCGAGTAATCTAATATCATACAGTAGGGAAGCACAGTAGTTAGCTGACGATATTTTAGCAGTTCCAGCGTTTCGACCCAACACTAGGTTGAGTGGTTTGTTCCATTTAAACCTACTTTAGGGTTGTTCCATTAGTTGTGTACGGTTGTTTCCATTACTGTAGTTTCACTACTGTACATCCACTAGGAATATCAATTTCAGAACGTTTGCGTGCTTTGACATACGCATTACGATTTACGTAAAAAAAAAGTCATGTACACGTATTCCAGTGCAGAATACACTGACATGCACCTAATGTATGGTCTTGCGGACGGAAATGCTATGGAAGCAAGAAGACTCTACCGAGAACGCTTTCCGAATAGACGTTTGCCAAATAACCAAACATTTGTATCTGTCGACAGACATTTGAGGGAGCGTGGATCCTTTGGCCGTCAAACAGGACAAGGGTGGCCTGTAGCACATATCCTGTTCACAATTGATATCATACATGATGAACCACAGACAAGCACCCGTTGTATTTCTTCCATGGTACACATTCAATACATTATGGATCTACAACAATGAACTGAAAATGCATGCCAAACCGTTCGTAATGCTGGCGACGAACTCTTCGATGACATCAGACGGTCGCTCATGCAAAGTGTCGAAGCGTGCGTGCGAGCTGGTGGTGGGCACTTTGAACAATTCCTGTAATTTGGAGCCACTGGTTTAGTTGGCTGTATCGCGTAAATAAATCGTTTCCAGACAAAGTGCTATAGAACATTTTCGTCTTCTTTTGACCTGAAGAATATGTCACTAAATTTATTGTACATAATTTTGAAACACCCTGTATGGTGATATCATTTTGTAAATATAGTATTAAAATTCGAAATTAAATAAATTATAATACAGAAATAAATTACTTCTAAGCGATAAAAGTAAAAGTAAAAGTCGAATGTTATCCAACAAGATTTTGTGATGATATGTGAGTTACAGAAAAGATATTTTTTCAGTCCCTTCTTAAAGGTAGAGAAAGACCTGGGAGAGCGAAGGCTATCAGGGAGAAGAGACCACCATCTAACTCCATTGTAAGAAACACAACGGCGCTGATAGTTTGTTTTTGTAAAAGCAGTTCTAAAAGGGATTGAGTTATGGGTGGGGTTGGAGTGTATTTGAAGTTGGGGAACCAGGATTAGCAGGGTAGTAAGAATTAGATTTCCGTTAATAATTTTGTAGACGAAGACTATTAATTGAACCACGTAAAGTTGATATATTGTAGCAATCTGATAGGAGTTGAGGAGGTGAGAGACGGGAGAGGGTTTGCGAAGTCTAAGTAGTATTCTAAGGAACCATTTTTATAAGCGAAATAAACGAATTAAATTAAAGTCTGTAGATGTGCCCCAAAATTGAATACCATAACATAGTCTAGAGTGAACTAATGCGTAATATAGCAAGAGGAGGATATTTGGGGGGAGGAAGTGGAGACGGGAAATCATACCCAGTTTCAGTGAAAGCGTTTTCAACAGGACATTGATATGATCGTTCCAGGAGAGGTCGGGGGATATTTGGAGGCCTAAGTATTTCAACGAGAATGTTTGAGATATTGGGTGATTATCGTAAGAGATGAGTAAAGTATTTGGGACATGTTGCTTATTTCGTTGATGGAAAATCATATATTTGGTTTTATTAAGATTTAAGTGTAATTGATTAGTGGAATTCCATTTGTTGAGGGAGGATAAGGTTTTATTAATGGAGTCTTGAAGGTTGGGCAATGACTTGTCAGTAAAAGTAAGGGTGACATCGTCTGCATAAAGGATAGTACATATGGGGTATAGTGTGTACGTGAGATCATTAATGAAAAGATTAAAAAGTAACGGGGAGAGTATAGAACCTTGAGGAACTCCAAGGTTCTGGGTTAAAATAGCTCAAGGTATACTGTCTGTCAGATAGGAATTCTTCTAGCCAGTGTAAGGAGGGACCCCGAATGTTGTAAAACGTGGAGAGTTTTTAAATAAGAAGGGGGGGGGGAATTGAATCAAAATCAAGAAACAACGAAGCTACAAATTTTTTGTCGGCCATATTGGAGGAAACGTATTCAATCAGCTCATAACAGGCAGTGTCAACACTTCGTTTGGGGGAGAAACCGTGTTGGAAAGGAGAGATTAAGTTATTATCATATACAAACTGCGACAAATGGGTATAGAATAATTTTTCAAAAATCTTGGAGAAGATAGGGAGAACTGAAATAGGGCGATGGTTCTGGAGGTCCTTCGAGTCACCGCTCTTGAAAACGGGGATAATTTTGGCCTGACATAGACGATGAGGGAAGGTACCGGATTCAATGGAATAATTAAAAATATGTGTTATAGGGAAAGTGAAATAGGACGAAGCAGATTTTATAATGTTAGTGCGCATACCTAAGGGATCGGGGGAAGTGGAGGGCTTTAATTGATGTATAATGCGGGCTGTCTCTTACAAGGAAGTGGGCGGGATAAAGAATGAGAGGGAGCCTGTGACTGTCAGGTTATAAATTAGGGGGGAGAGAGAGGTACTGGGAGGGGAAGGGAGTAATATTTCCAAAAACTCGGATAAACAAGAGGGATCAACATTTTGAGAATTAGTGAAAGGGGAATGGGAAGGGGATGTGCCATGAATTAAATTATTAATTACATTCCACTTATGCTTACTACTGGCGATATTCTGAAACAGCTTCATATAGAACTTAGATTTAGTAGTTTTTATAATATTGCGGACAATTTTAGAAAAAGGCTGGAACTTGGATTTTGTATGCGCATTGGGGTTTCTGTGGAATTTAAGGTAAAGAGCATTTATATAAGAGGTAAGTTTGAGAATATAGGAATTCATCCACGGTTTGCGGAAGGGTTGCTTAAGTTTTGGAAGGAGAAATGAGTGGAAAGTAACGAATAAACCCGGATAGGACGTGGGACAGGAATTTGTCAAAGAGAATGTTAGTGTCTAGGGTTCCGTTGAAGAGGCCTATCCAGTCAGTAAGCTGTAAGTAAGTTTGGAAAACTGCTAACCGGGGAGGAGTAACTAGCCTTTTTTTTATGGGAGTGAAGGAGGGGCAAGTAGTGGGCAGGGAGGTAAGGAAGTGGAAGATGGGGAAATGATCAGAGATAGCTAAGTCAAGGGATCTGCTAAACAGGACGTGGGAGATTAAAATCACTGGTCAGTAGAATAATGAGTAAAAGAGTTGATTACTGGGAAGAGATCAGCACAGGACATCATATTTAGGACTGCGTTAGAACTAGAAGAAAGATTGGCGAAATTGAGGTTGAAATCTCCAATAACAATTACTGTAATGTTGGATAACCTGAGGTCAATAATTAAGGAAGAGAGGAACTTAACGAAGACTGAAAGTTGACCAGTAGAGGGATGGTAGACTGTTATAAGATAAATTTTGTTATTTATTAGGACTGTTAACATCTCAAAATCCGCTGTAATTACCGAGTAATTGGAAATGGAGCAAAAATGGAGGGAATTAGAGAGATAAGTTATGAGGCCACCACCTCTCATAGAAGCTCGGTGAATGGCAACAGGAGTACAGCCATTTAGGGGAGGGACATCAGAGGATGACCTCGTCCAGGTTTCAGATAGGGAGATTATTTGGGGGGAAGACTAAACAGGGCAAGAGAGGAGAGAAGCGAAGAAAAGTTCGCATTAATGCTGCGAATATTTAAGGAGAGAAAAAGAAACGGGTGTGGGGGTTGAGAAGAAAATTTCATATCGAGAGAGGCGTTAAATACCTCAAGAGGGATTGGGTTGTTAAATGTGGACATAAAATTTATTTTATAGATTTAAAATGGTGTGAAATAAGTAGAGGGAAAACAAGTAAGAACTCATGAGGTAAGGTTAGTAAGAAAAAACCAAAGAACTAGGCGAACAAGTCAGAACAAATACTGACAAGTGGATTAAGTGAAACAGAATTAAACTACAAGGTCGAAATCACTGGGCGCATGAAGCGTGATGACTTTGCCAGAGAAATATTTTGTTAATATTTTCCCACCAGACGACCAGGCATTCCTTGCACCGAACTTCGCTTTGGTGGCGTTTAGTAGGTGAAGTCTAGGAGTTGTGAGATCTTCAACCAGAAGAGGTGGAGAGCCACGCAGCTTATTGCGATTCCTTAATACTAGGGACTTGAGTAAAGGGGAAGCAAATTGGACAATTACAGACCGAGGCCTCGAGGAAGCATGCACACCAAGTCTATGGACAATCGATATGTCAGGAGGAGATAACTGAATGCCGAGTTTCGTAAGAAACAGATTGAGACATTTAGAAGTAAGGTCTTCGGAAGGGTTTTCGGGCAGATTGTACAGCCTGACGTTTGAACGGCGAGTGTACAGCCTATTTAAATATGCAGCCTGTTTGTAGGCTAACCAGTAGAACACAATAGAATGGTAGCAGTGGTAAGGCTTTTTCAAGGCTAAAAAGGCTTTCTTCACCCTACCTAAAAGCACCCTCTTCTTTTACTGCGGTGAAACTAAAGAATATTATATAGTAGGCAGTGTCCAGAGCCACAGCCTACTATAGCCGCCTTCAAGAATCTCAACTTCCAGTGTAACGCTATCAATGACTGGTCAAGGCTAACGAGAAAGACAGGCTACGGCGCGATTTTACAGCTTTTTGCATTTGCTTTAAAGCAATTTTCAAAATAATTAACGCAATTTTCAAAATAATTAACGCAGTTTTCAAAATATTTAACGCAGTTTCCAAAATATTTAACGAAGTTTACATTGAAATTAACGCAAGTTTAATTGGAATTATTAAAATTTTTAGAAAAAAAAAATCTTTTTTGGGTGAAATTTATTTAATTTTTACTGCTTTTTAAAATATTTTTAGCGTCGTTTAAATGAGTTAACAGCATAAACAGGTGGTTTATAACTTTTTATAGAACTCACAATGTATTAGTAAAAGTTTACTGAATTTACAATGTTTATACAACTACCGGTCTCCATTGTATGTATACAAAAATTACAATTTGTTGTTATTATTATTAATTGATAGCATTCCATAGGAATAAAAACAAAGTTGAATTCAGCTATTATATGTTTTGTCTTACTGTTCGTCGTTATTTATCATAATATAGTGTCTTAATTTTCTAATAAAATGAATACATGTTTCCAAGTTCACACAAATTTGACAGTAAATTGATTGATGGCGGAGATCATAAGGTAGTTCGTTCCAAATTGGAAAAGCATTATATGGAAAATGCCTCGCTTTAAAAGTTGATAATTTCTCACGTAATTCGAATTTTAACTGTCTTGTCATGCTATATTTAGGAGATTCAATGAAATATTCTTTAACATTGGCTAATGGATGGCCCTGAATTTTTATTGCTTAATATAACTCAATTACCAATCCGGTTTTCCGAACTGATGTAAGTGTGGGAATTAGATTCAATTAACAATATTGAGTTATAGATTCCAATCTTGACAATTTGTAAGTTGTGCGTATGGTGTTATTATACGCTACTTTCAATCTTTGATGATTTTTTTTACTGGTGCTAGCCCAAATTGCAACATTATAATATGGTATCGATACAACGGTGGTTATTATAATTGTTCGGAGTTCTTTTCGTGTTAACTACGAGTGGAGTCGTTTAAGAATATACTTTTTACGTTGTAGAGTACTTATAATCTTGTCTATTTCTTGATTAAACGTTAATTGGGAATCTAATATTGTACCAAGAAAAGTACAATTTCAAAGTTTCAATTTCTCTTTGTTTTCTAGATATTATTATTGTTTTTATTTTATTTTCATTTAGACAAAGTCCACGTTCTTTATACCACCTATCCATTTGTTTTAGATATTGCCGAAGTTGTTGTATTATTTGGTACTGGTTTTCATTTTTGTAGGTAGTATATAATGTTATCATGTACATATTTTTTTAAGGTATAATTCCATGTTAATAAATATAATGAGGACGTTGCTACAGCAGAAAGCAGTGGACTCAGGCCAGAGCCTGTAAAATATTAAAAAAATAAAGAAATGCTGTTAAAAACGTAAGTTACTGTAAATAAGTATAATTTTTAATGAATTTATAAAACGTTTTTTTTTTATTATTGTCATATTGTTACTATAATTATTCAAGACAATGATGATAGGCGAGAATAAGCATATATAATTACAATTCTTACTTAACCATTTACTATAAAAAATACGACAACAACAATGAAAAATCATTACTTATAGCAAAAAAAAAAAAAAAAA
>JAHWFO010102149.1:51654-62148 GCA_023313115.1 Rhysida immarginata
ATAATTAGGAAACACCTCATGACTGATAGAAAAAAGATTCTAAACAACCAGCTCAGTTTTGAGAAAAACCCAATACTCGATACAGTCAACAGAATAATAAACCCGGAAATGAACATAATCCACAGCCTCCCGGATGGAAACTCTTAGCTACTGTTTTACTTTGTTGGCTCTTACATCTGCCTATGGCTCGTATATCCAGTTTGCTCTTATATCCAGTTTTGCTCTTATATCCAGTTCTGCTCTTATATCCAGTTTGCTCTTATATCTAGCTTGGCTCTTATAACCAGTATTGCTCTTATACATATAAAGTTTTTATAAAGTTGATTATTTTTTAATTTTGTAATTTTTATTAATATTACCTATCCAATCATGTATTCACACAACTATGTGTTTTTTCTATAATAATTTAACCCATTGCTTGTAAGTCCACCAATCGGAGTTAATTACTTTTCTCTGATTGGTGGACCCCTCCCATATATACCAGGTGTTGTAACCATTGTAACTTTGTAGTCGTTCATAGTTCCTGATGATGAGTTAATACTCGAAACGCGTTGAACATCAATAAAGACGCTACCAATATTGCTATTCCTGGACCTTCTAAGTTTATTTAATTAATTAATTATTAACCTTATTTTATATTGTTTTACTAGCAGAGGTACCCGGCATTTCCCGGGTTAATTACATTTGTGGGTAAAGAGATAGATCTCAAAAAATTAAATTAGAACTCCCAATTGGTTAAATAATAACTCAATCAATACAACACAGAGCAAAGGGAATATCCATTCTACGAAAAATACGAAAAAAGGGTAGTCCAGGTGATATACTGGAGCATCTAAACTCTTCTTGACTTGCCTTACCACTTCGGAGCATCACCAGATACTTTAGACTCAAGTTTTTCTTGCCCTTGACGTAGAAGCTCTTATACCCTGTAGCTCTATTCGAAACTGCCGTTGTTCAGATGTTTCAAACGCCTGTATAGCTTTTTTGACTAAAACTGGTTCTTTCTCTTTCCTTTCCAGGCACATCAATTTTTGCCAGTCATCTGGAAGTTTCATAGGGAGTTCAAGGGAGACACGCGTGACTTCTATGCCTAATCAATAGACGCTGCCTCATCTCACTGGATCTTCACTTTTGCTCATTATCAAAAATTCTTGAAAACGAACGTTCAGTCAACGCGTTGTCAGCATTTCAGTTTCCAAAATATATACTTTCCCACCGAATATAGTCAAAATAAATTTTTAGGAAATGCTTGAACCTGCTGTGCTACCAAATAAGCTAGTTGATCACCCCGCATGGCTCGAAATTTATTTTTGGAATAAATTTTAAAATATCTTAAAAATAACACACATGAAAACGCTTAGAATTAATGCAGTAAAAATTCTTAATAAAAATTTGGAAAAAAAAATTTTATTGGCTTAAAATAGATAGACCTCTCCAAGGATGCCACTGCTAGTCTAAATAATTTCTTACTCACGTAATCTTACTTTAGATATACACTTGATGTTGTTGCAAAAATTCAAGCAAACTTCTCGATGTCTTGAAGCAAAAATTGGCCATTCATCACTTTGTGTAGTCTAGCAGTCGCCGATTCTTCTATTAGACTAGTAGCCATCCATTGTTAGCCTTTTAAAAATTTTTTTTCGGTAAATCAAGTCCCGGTAGATCACCGAGAATGGATTTTTTCAGTGAACAGGTAAATTCCTGTCTTTCGGATTTTTCTTAGAATGGATAGTCCCTTCGCTCTATATTGTAGTGATTTAGTTATTATTTGACCAATTTGGAGGTTTACTTTAGCTTTTTGAGGTTGTTCTGTTTACCTACAAGCATGATTATCCAAGCAACGCTGGGTCCTCTGCTAGCAGAGGACCCGGCGTTGCCCGGGATAATTACGCTTGTAGGTAAACACACACACATACACAAAGAAACACACACACTTCTCCCAATCGTCTGAACGCTTGTTAGGGAGCTGAAGGAAGACACGTGTACCTCCTTTGCCTCATCGAGAGAGACTGCCCTATCTATATCGTCTATTATATCCATTTCCTGTTCATTGTTAATATTTCCTGAAAACGAATGTTCTGTCATTGCATCATAATTTTATGTTCATTGTTATAATTCTTTGAATAATTTTGTGCTCATTGTTATTGGTGAATTGCGTGTTGACACCAATGTTGCTACTTATTGTTGCCAAACTTTGCTTGCATTGTTGGTCGTGAGATACATATTGTTGGTCTGTTCAGAGTGTTTGTGAATTACGAGCTGATACCATTCTTGTAACTTCTAACATGAATATCGATGTTTTATCAATACTTATTATTTTTTCGAAATCTAAGGTAGACAGCTTCTCCTGCATTGAAGGTCATGTATGCGAAATTTTATCAGGATCGGAATAAAACTGTAGATTTGTATAAAAACAAAGAATCTAAACCACAAACAAACCCACAAGCAAACAAACATCCTTCTGTATATATAGAGAGAGACTAGCAGAGGACCCGGCATCGCCCAGGATAATTACGCTTGTAGGTAAACAGAACATCCTCAAAAACCTAAATTAAACCTCCAAATTGGTTAAATAATAACTCAATCACTACAATATAGAGCAAAGGGATTATCCATTCTAAGAAAAATTCGAAAGACAGGAATTTACCTCTTCACTGAAAAAATCAATTCTAGATGATATACCGGGACTTGATTTACCAAAAAAAAATTTTTTAAAGGCTCACTATGGATGGATCTCTCCAAGGATGCCTTCTAGTCTATATTATTTTTTACTCACGTGATCTTACTTAAAATATACACATGATGTTGTTGCAATTTTCTTTCTTCTTTCGATGTCTTGAAGCAAAAATTGGCCATTCATCACTTTGTGTAGTCTAGTGGTCGTGGATTCTTCTATTTACTTGCTTTCCAGTTGCTCAATACAACACAGAGCTAAAAGAATGCTCCCTCTATCGTCTTTCACTCTTTCTCAATAGTCTTTCAACTCATTATCTCCAGTTACTGATCATTTTTAAAGATTTTCAAGAAATTGTTAAGTACTAAGAATTCTCTTTTATAAGAAAAGACTAACAGGAATTCCATGCATTGAATTCTATATTGCACAAACTTTGCCTTGCATTGTTCATCATGAGACATACATTGTTGATCCTCGCATAGTGTTGGTGCATTGCGTGTTGACACCATTGTTGATACCTATTGTTGCACAAGCTTTTATTTGCATTAATGGTCATGAGATATATATTGTTGGTCCGTGCAGAGTGTTGTTAATTGCGTGTTGATACCATTGTTGATACATATTTTTGCAAAACTTTGTCTTGCATTGTTGGTCATGGGATATTTCTCATTAATATGCCCTGCCATAAGCGTAATTATAGATTTTTTTTATCAATAATTATTTTTTCGAAATTTGAGGTAGACAGTGACCTTCCTCATGCTTTGAAGGTCATGTATGCGAAAATTTATCAAAATCGAAATAAAACTGTAGATTTGTATAAAAAACAAACAAACAAACCCACAAAAAAACCCACAAATGAACAAACATCCTTCTTTATATATATACAAGATAGACTAGTGTTGCCTGGGATAATTACACTTGTAGGTAAACAAAACTATCTCCAAAAATCAAATTAAATTTTGCAATATGTTAAAAATAAACACATGAAAACGCTTAGAATTAATACAGTAAAATTCCTAATAAAATCCGAAAAAATTTTTTTAAAGGCTCACAACGGTGGACCTCTCCAAGGATGCCACTGCTAGTGTTAATAATTTCTTAATCACGTAATCTTACTTCAGATGTACACTTGATGTTGTTGAAATACCAACTGTTCTCTCGATGTCTTGAAGAAAACCTTCGCCATTCATCACTTTCTGTAGTCTAGTGGTCGCTGATTGTTTTATTGACATGCTTACCATTTGCTCAATAAAGCACGGAGCTAAAGGAGTGCTTCCTCTGTCGTCTTTCCACTCTTTCTCAATAGTCTGCTAACTCTCCATTATCTCCAGTTACTGATCATTTTTAAAGATTTTCAGGAAATTCTTAAGTACTAAGAACTCTCTTTTCTAAGAAAAGCCAGAATACCAGGAACTCTTTACATTGTTACAAATTGAAACTTATCCATATTGCATCATCATTTTATGTTCATTGTTTTAAATCTTGGAAAGATTGCTTTAACAATGTATCATCATTTTGTGCTCATTGTTATTGGTGATACCATTGTTGATGCGAACACGATGGGCCTATTGTTGCACAAATTTTTCCTTGCATTTGTGGTCATGGAATATATATTGTTGGTCCATGTAGTGTATTTGTGAATTGCTTGCTGATATCATTGTTGATACCTATTGTTGTACAAACTTTGCTTTGCATTTTTGGTCATGAGATATTTTTCATTAATATGCCTTCTCATAACCATGAAATTCGATTTTTTATCGATATTATTTTTCCGAAATCTGAGATACACAGTGACCTTCCTCATGCCGTGAAGGTCAAGTATGCAAAATTTCATCAAGATCGGAATAAAACTGCAGATTTGTATAAAAAACAAGCAAACCCACAAACAAACCTACCCACAAAGAAACATCCTTCTTTATATGTACACTAGAAGAGGTACCCGGCGTTGCCCGGGTTAATTACACTTGAATGTAAACAGAACAATCTCAAAAAATTAAATTAAATTTTGCATTATCTTAAAAATAAACACATGAAAATGCTTAGAATTAATATAATAAAAATTCTTAATGAAAATTCGAAAAAAATCTTTTTAAAGGCTCACAATGGCTGGACCGCTCCAATAATTTCTTACTCAGGTAATCTTGGAATAACTTTGTCTTGTATTTTCGGTCATGAGATATTTCTCATTAATATGCCCTGTCATAACCATGAATATCGACTTTTTATCAACAATTATTATTTTTCCGAAATCTGAGGTAGGCAGTGACCTTCCTCATGCTATGAAGGTCGTGTATACGAAATTTTATCAAGATCGGAATAAAACTGTAGATTTGTATATAAGACAAACAAACAAACCCACACACAAACCCACAAACATCCTTCTTTATATATATAGATAGATAGAAAGACTAACGGAGGTACCCGGCTTTGCCCGGGTTAATTTCATTTGTGGGTAAATAGATAGATCTCAAAAAATTAAATTAAAACTCCCAATTGGTTAAATAATAACTCAATCAATACAACACAGAGCAAAGGGAATATCCATTCTATGAAAAATACGAAAAACAGGATGTCCAGGTGATTTACCGGAGCTCAAAGGCGACACACGTGACTCCTTTGCCTAATCAATAGACGCTGCCTTATTAATGTTCTGTCACTACATTATTATATTATGCTCGTTATCAATAATTCTTGGAAAGGAATGTTCAGTCATGGCATTATAAGCATTTCAGTTTCCAAAATATACATTTTGCCACAGAATATAGTCAAAGTATATTTTTAGGAAATGTTTGGATCTGCTGTGCTACCAAATAAGCTAGGTGATAACCCAGGTGTGGCTCGGACTTTTTATTTTGGAATAAATTTTGAAATATCTTAAAAATAAACACATGAAAACGCTTAAAATTAATACTGTAAAAATTCTTAATAAACATTTGAGAAAAAATTTTTTTAAAGGCTCATAATGGATGGACCTCTCCAGGGATGCCACTGCTAGTTTAAATATTTCTTACTTACTTAATCTTACTTTAGATATACATTTGATGTTATTGCAATTCCATTTCTTCTCCCGATGTCTTGAATCAAAACTTGGCCATTTATCTCTTTTTGTAGTCTAGCGATCGCCGATTTTTCTATTGACCTGGTTACCATTTGCTGAATATAGCACGGAGCTAAAGTAGTGCTTCCTCTTAAAGATTTTCAAGAAACTGTTAAGTACTAAGAACTCTCTTTTCTAAGAAAAGCCTGAATAACAGGAATTCTATGCATTGTTACAGATTTTACCTCTCATTGGTGGTTATGGGATATATATTGTTGATCCCTGCTTAGTGTTGGAGTATTGCGTGTTGACACCATTGTTGATACGTATTGTTGCAAAAACTTTTCCTTGCATTGTTGGTCATGAGACATATATTGTTGCTCCGTGCAGAGTGTTTGTGAATTGTGTGTTGATACCATTGTTGATACCTATTGTTGCACAAACTTTGCCTTGTATTGCTGGTCATGAGATATTTCTCATTAATATGTCCTGCTATGATAATGAATATCGAGTTTTTATCGACAATTATTATTGTTTGGAAACCTGAGGTAGATAGTGACCTTCCTCATGCTTTGAAGATCAGGTATGCAAAGTTTCATCAAGATCGGAATAAATCTGTAGATTTGTATTCAATATACACAAACAAACCCACAAATATCCTTCCTTATATACATAGAAGACTCGCAGAGGTACCCGGCATTGCCCGGGATAATTACACTTATAGGTAAACAGAACGATCTCAAAAAATTAAATTGTTTAAATAATAACTGAATGATTAACACAGACAAACGCTCGGAATTAATACAGTAAAAATTCTTAAAGAAAATTCGAAAAAAAAATTTATAAAGGATCAAAATGGATGGACCTCTCCAAGGACGCCACTGCTAGTCTAAATAATTTCTTAGCCACGTAATTTAACTTTGGATGTACACTTGATGCTGTTGCAGTTCCCTTTCTTCTCTCGATGTCTTGAAGCAAAACTTGGCCATTCATCACTGTGTAGTCTAGCGGTCGCCTATTCTTCTATTTACTTACTTACCGTTTGCTCAATACAGCATGGAGCTAAAGGCGTGCTTCCTCTGTCGTCTTTCAACTCTTTCTCAGTTGTCTGGTAACTCCATTATCTCCAGTTACTGATCATTCTTAAAGTTTTTTAAGAAAATGTTATGTATTAAGAACTCTCTTTTCTAAGAAAAGCCTGAATAACAGGAATTCTATGCATTGTTACAAATTGAAACTCATCTATTTTGCACAAACTTTGCCTTGCATTGTTTGTCATGAGATATATATTGTTGATCCTTGCATACCATTGGTGCATTGCGTGTTGACACCATTGTTGATATCTATTGTTGCACAAACTTTTCCTTCCATTGTTGTTCATGAGATACATTTTGTTGGTCCGTTCAGAGTGTTTGTGAATTGCATGTTGATGCCATTGTTGATACCTATATTTGCATAAACTTTGCCTTACATTGTTGGTCATGAGATATTTCTCATTAATATGCCTTGCTACAACCATTAATGTCGATTTTTTTATCAATAATCATTATTTTTTCGAAATCTAAGGTAGACACTGACCTTCCTCATGCTTTGAAGGTCAAGTGTGCAAAATTTTATCATGATCGGAATAAAACTGTAGATTTGTTAAAGAAACAAACAAACAAACAAACAAACAAACCAACCCAAAAATCCACAAACATCCTTCGTTATATATATATAGATAGAAGATTGCTGTCATGCTAAGTTTTAGTTGTGTAATTTTAATCTTTTATATCCATCAGTTTAATTCTTTGTTTGCTGAAGTTTCTATTGTTTAGTACTTTGGTTTGATTCTGTTCAATATATGAATTAGGTTGTATTTTTGTTTTGTATTAATTATGTGATGATTATATTTGTTATTTCTTGTAAATTTTCTTATCCATTCCTGGATGTAATAAATAATTTCTGTCTTACTTTTACTATTGTTGTGCTAGAATTTTATTAAACGCTAAAGTTAGTACTCACGTTAATTATTATTGATATAAATTATTACCTTCCGGTACTTCAATTTTATTGATTTATAAAAATACAATTTTTTGATATTGTATATAAAAATATATTTATTCACTTTGATTTTTTAAATTTTTTTTATTGTTAGTAAATTATTTCTTTAATTATTTAGGAATTGCCCTATAAATTCTGTGTTAATTAAAATGCATTAATTAATTTAAATTTAATTAAAATAATTTTTAATCGTAATAATCGCGAGTTAATAAAATAAGGAAATATCTTAAAACGAAGAGGTTGTTTGAGGCTAATTGAAGAAATGTAAAAAGAAAGGCTGCTTGGAGGTTAGAATTGTTTTTGCTCGTTCCGCTAGCTAGTAATGTCGCTAGTTAGAAGCATCATTTTCTCCTATGGGAAAACGGGAATAGTCCGGTCTTCCTTTCTTATCGTCTTTGGTCAAACCACGTTGCATTAACATGACTTTGCCAACAGGAAGTAAACAAACAACCTAGCAACTCCCATTTCCTGAAACTACAGTGACTCCATCTGACGAACTGAGTAAATTTTATGAGCTCATTGCATGCTGGGAGCCGTGAAACGCTAATGCCAAGTCTCCTTTTACAATTGCCTCTGTATATATCTATAGAATATAGAACAGGCTGTAGGCATTGCCAGAGCTTTAGCAGAATGTGATCCATCATAGAAACGCTACAAAAAGGAAGCCATCTCTAGTTTGACGAATACGAAAGGTTAAAAAACAAAAAATGATATGAAAATAATGCTATTGCCATTATGCATTAAAATTTTCAGAAAACTCATCATTAAATAATAAAAAGAATTTAAACAATCAGTAAAATAACTGTGATACAGGTTGAATAATTAAATAATTACAGGCAGATTGATAATCATTGTGAGTAATAATCTACAAGTAATATTTAATTATTCAATAAAAAGAGCATTCAGAATTTCGACATTGTACAACAATTAATTCAAAAAGTTAGCAACGATATCGAATTTAAACATAAAATTAAAAAAATTTAAAAAAGTCACCATCCGTCGATTAAATTTCGTACAATAAAACAAATAAAATTAATTATATTTCTGACTATTTTTTACTAAAATTGAACACAGGGTGGTAGGACCCTGAACAAAAGTTTATTTCGGATAGAGGCTATACTTTATAACAGTGGAATGACTTTTGACTAACAAATAATTAATTCTGCAAAGAACAACTTTAATAGAATAAATCCAGTACTTCAGTACTTGTCACTTGCCTTATTTTAGAAATATTTAACATAATCATATAACACCTATCTCGAATTTACATAGGATTTCAGGAAACTATGATATTATGGAATTTACAGGGTGATTATAATTAAAGTTTAAGTTTCCAAACGCTATAAAAAAAACTCACTTAGTAGAATGACGTCCAATTGGAACAAAATGTTATTGAAGAAGGGGGAAAGCTTATGGCATAAGAAAAAAAAGTAGGTCCAAATTTTAGCAACAGATGGCGCTGTAAGCATCAGAATATGTAAATGAAAATACCTGTCATGCGCACAACTCACATTGCAAATCCAGTGAAGCAGCTGCTGAGGCGGCATTTCGGAAATGCTAGAATTATCAGTCGTCATTTCCCTACAGCCTGGCTGCCCCGATCACCTGATCTTAATCCGTGTGACTTCTGGTTGTGGGGTTATCTGAAAGATGTTGTGTTCAGTACTCCGATTGCAAACTTAGCGGAATCGAAGGCATGCATTGCGCAACACATTCTGAACGTGATGCCGGAGACACTTTTGGATCAGTTGTGGAACATGCTGTTTCTCGATTTCAACATGTTGCTCAGAATGCTGGACAGCATACTGAACATGCTTTGCGCCAGTCTCCCACAATTTACAAAAACCGATTTGATGGATGCTTTGCACACTGAACAGTACAATTGGTTTAACGTGTAACTTATACGTTAGCCTTTGTTTTACGATTCATTTGTCATTTGTAGTCGAAATTCTGACGCTTACAGCGCCATCTGTTGCTAAAATTTGGACCTACTTTTTATTTTTCTTATGCCATAAGCTTTCTCCCTTAAACTTAAACTTTACTTAAAATCACCATGTATATCAGATCATTAAAAATTTCTGGTTTATTTTCAGTATACTGAAAAAAAACATTCAATTTATTACAATAACTGTTTGTAATATCCTATAATATAACAAAATATTAACAATTAAAGCGATGAATTTATAATATCAATAATGAATAAGTAAACGATGTATCTCATAATTACTATACATGTATTCATTATTGATATAAAAATTTATCATTTAAATTGGTAATATTGTGTTATATTGTAAGATATTACAAATAATTATTATGATATTAAAAATTCACAGTTTTTATTCTTAGTAATTCAATTTATTATTAAACTAGAAGAGGTACCCGGCGTTGCCCAGGGTAATTACACTTGGATGTAAACAGAACAATCTCAAAAAATTAAATTAAATTTTGCAATATCTTAAAAATAAACACATGAAAATGCTTAGAATTAATACAGTAAAAATTCTTAATGAAAATTCGAAAAAAATCTTTTTAAAGGCTCACAATGGCTGGACCGCTCCAATAATTTCTTACTCAGGTAATCTTACTTCAGATGTACACTTGATGTTGTTTCAATTTCCACTGTTCTCTCGTTGTGTTGAAGCAAAATTTGGCCTTTCATCACTTTGGGTAGTCTAGCGGTCGCCAATTCTTCTATTTGTGATGCCCCAGAGGGGGGTGTAGGAGTCATTAAAAGATCTTA
>JAHWFO010102149.1:80756-93989 GCA_023313115.1 Rhysida immarginata
ATATAAAATTTGAATTGCAATCAAAAATTGGCAAACTGAATCATATTTATGTGTTCAATTTCGACTTGAAAGAAGATTTTATCCATTCATAATAACCTAATAGGTAGTTTACTGTTAATAAACGCATGAAGTCTACTTCTTATAGATGATTAAATAAAGTGCTAACTTTAAATTAATTGATACTATCATCTTACCGGCCATTTCTATAGTGTATAATATTCACATAATATCTTCAATGTTAAAAAGCCCAGGCTATCAGAATATACACCCTAATCTCTTCAAAATTATGCTCTTAATAAGCTATATTCACAAATAATCACGAATATAAAAATCCAAGCCAGTAAAAAAAAACAAATAAACCTTAAAAGAATTATTTTGCCACCATGGATTTAGAGAACTTAACAGCATAAAATTACTATATATTCCATAACCTCCATAATGCTCTAACCAACCCTTATCACAATAATTAGTGATAAAGTCACCTAACTTTAAAACACTATTTGATTCAAACTGGCCACTCAAACTTCTTAAAAACCACATGGACAGAAAAAAATCAGCATATTCTCTGTTATTAAAATTCCTACCTCAAGAAATAGCTAAACCTAATCAAATACCAAACAAAACTCTTATAATAGTTGATAATTTTAGAGCTGGACCCAAAACTAAAACATAAGGCACTGGAAATAATAACCATATTATCAAACTACCACAAAAAACAGCCATAGTAGTTAAGACTAAAATAGGCTTAGGTATTAATCTAGACCCATCAGAAGCCTGGACATCAGGCCTTCAATTAATATTTTTTCATCAAGAATAATACCCTAATCGAATAGAATAACAAGAAGACCAATAGAAACCAATAAGATTAAGAAAATAAAAAAACTTCTATACCCAAAAAGTACATTTCAGCAATCAAATCCTTAGAATAAAATCCAGCTTAAAAAGAAAACCCTAATACGTGTAGAGCATAGTTAGCCACTGCAAGTCTAGTTCTGACAACAGGAGAATAATAAATTAAACCACCTATTATACGAATATCTTGATTATCTAATATAACGTGAATAAACGATCCAGCACATAAGAACAATAAAGTTTTAACATTGCATGTGTTAAAAGATGAAAAAAAGCTAATTTAACAAACCCCACAGATAAAATAAACATCATTAATCCTAACTGACTTAAGGTAAATAAAGCAATAATCGTCTTCAAATCATACTCAAAATTAGCCCCAATACCAGCTATAAATATAGTTAATAAAGATAATAAGCACAATATACTATATATACCATTAAAAGCTAGTCCAAAATCTCCTAATAAATAGACACCTGCAGTAACTAAAGTAGAAGAATGAACTAAAGCAGAAACGTGTGTCGGTGCAGCCATAGCAGCAGGTAATCAAGCAGAAAAAGGAATTTGAGCTCTTTTAGTGCAAGCTGCTACCAAACATAAAAAGATCACTCACTTATTATCCAAACCTCAAGCATAAAACATAATATAACTTCAATTTGATCTTATTATTAATCAAGAAATAGCTAATAACAAGGTAGCATCACCAATACGGTTAGATAAAATAGTAATTATCCCAGCATTATAAGAACGAACATTATGATAATAAATTACTAAACAATAAGAAACCAACCTTAACCCATCTCAACCTAGTAGCAAGCAAACCAATCTACAGCTGTTAATTACACACAACATAGAAACGACAAATAAAAAAACTAAAATAGCAAATCGATTTTTCGTTACATCACCATGTATATAATCAGTTCTATAGTGTATAACACAAGAAGAAATAAACAATACAAAAGAATTAAACATTAACGATATTCAATCAAAAACAAAAGATATATAAAATTCACTAGACATATAAAACAATAAAGTTCAATTTAAATAATATCTAACCCCGGTGCTTAAACTATACAAGCCCAAAATAAAACAAAAAATAGATAAAATTATTAAATAATAACTATAAGTGATACAATAATCCCTTTTAATAAAAATCATACTTTAACTCCACAAATTAACATTTTAATAAACTAGTTCAATAAAATAAACAGAAAAATACATCAAACTTCAACACAAAAAGATTAAGAGGAACTCAAATGATAAAACATTAATAAGTATTCACGAGAATCACAATTATTCATAGGGTTGAAAATAAGACCCCTACCATGTTGCGTCAAAGAATATATGTAAATAGTGTAGCATCCACTTAAAAAAGAACGTAAAAAGAGAAAAATAGATATATAACCTAACCAACCCACAATTCTGACCATCAATCTAATCTCTCCCAGCAAATTTATACTAGGAGGAGCCGCCATATTACAAACTCTCAAATTATGTGTTTAATTTCGATGTATTTTGTCTCTTGTGAGCATTCATTACTCTTTCGAGATACATCGATAAACCTTATTATACCTAAATAAATAAATAAATAAATAAATAAATAAACCACCATAAACACATACCGGGAAATATAATTCAAAGACCTTTATTAATCAGCATTCTACGACTTCTCAAACGTTCATATATTACATTTGCTAAACAAAACAAACCGGATGAACAAAGACCATGACCCAATATTAATGCCAAAGAACCACGAATACCCCAATCGTTAAAAATCATCAACCCAGCAATTACTAAACTCATATGAGCCACAGAAGAATATGCAATCAAAAATTTTAAGACAGATGCATGCAAATCAATCTAACAAAAGAAAATCTTAATAGACTTAATCTAATAAAAATTACATTAAACTTCATTAATGTAGTCATAACTAACAAAAAAATAGGAATCAAAGAACCTTCAAAAAAAAAGTAAAAATAAATATAATCAAGAGTCATAAAAGTCAAACATAAAAATAAGCACAATAGAACAACTATATTAATAAAAAAAACATTTTTCAATCTACTCAAAGCCCTATAACTGGCCAAAAGTATCAAAGATGTAATTCACACTCTGAGAATTGTCAATCTTCATCTTAATCTATCAAAAGAAAAATAAAATCTACTTCCCCAAATAGATAATTCAGAATAACCCATTAAAAATAATATAAGAGTTAGAAATATTAAAAAACAAAAGACAGCAAATCAATCAACAATAAATCTAATTAATATCAAACCTAACATAGATATAATTAACATCATAAGGAAGAAAAATTGCTAAAAAAATCACTGCCATAAGAACGAACGAATATTATTAATAAACCTAAACCAACTCTTCCTTCACATACTGAAAACCCTAAAAAAATTATTAAAATCATTCCTTCTTCCAAAAGTCTCAAAAACGCTAAATATAGTAAAGAGTAAAGACCTAACATTATAATTTCCAAACTCAGTAGTATAATCAATATATATTAATATTTAGATATAAAAATCCAACCTCCTAAAATAATAAATATAACCCCTACAAAATAAAAATCCATAAATTACTAATAGTTTAATTAAAACTATGATTTCTTTATTGATCAAGAAAACGATAACTTTAACTTCAATGTTAATATTTTGCTTAAACTACTTCTTGAAATCTTCACTATATTAATAATCCTAGCAACTTTAACTATCACAGCCATAGTAATATTAGAAAATCGTGTATCTATAATTATAATAATTATTATACAAACCATCTGAACAGCGTCATCCACAAACTATTTACAAGAATATTTTTGATTTGGTTATATTTTAATTTTAATTTTTCTAAGAGAAATATTAATTTTATTTTCATATATTTCGTCTCTAGCCTCAAATGAAATATTTAACATACTAAAAATTCTGCCAATATTAATTCCAATCTCACTTATTCTTCTGTTAATCGACTATACTCAATTTTTCAAAAAAACAACATTAAGTCCAGTAATAAATACTATGAACTCCCTATAACAGCAAAACTTCAAACTAAACATACTATTACTAACATATTTACTAATTGCCTTGTTCATTATTACATATATTACAAATTATAAAATAGGACCCCTACAACAAAAAATTTTTGAAAAAATCAATACGAAAAATACATCCTCTAGCTAAAATCATCAACAATTCACTAATTGACTTACCCTCTCCATCTAACATTACCTATATGTGAGGCTTTGGGTCCCTCCTAGGATTATGCCTAATTTTACAAATTATAACAGGATTATTCCTGGCAATACACTTCACAGCGGAACACAAGATTAGCATTTGATAGAGTAATTCACATCTCCCGAGACGTCAATTATGGGTGGTTATTACGAAATTTACACGCCAATGGAGCCTCTTTATTTTTCATTTGCCTATATATGCACGTAAGCCGAGGAATTTATTTCAACTCATTTTTTCTTATAGAAACTTGAAATATTGGTGTGATCATCCTACTAATAACCATATTAACAGCCTTTGTAGGCTATGTTCTGCCCTGGGGACAAATGTCATTCTGAGGTGCAACAGTAATTACTAATCTTCTATCAGCAGTTCCTTACCTAGGTACATTTTTAGTCCAATGAGTGTGAGGTGGATTTGCTGTGGACAACCCTACTTTAACACGATTCTTCACCTTCCACTTTCTATTCCCATTCGTAATTGCAGCATTAGTAATTTTACATTTATTATTTCTTCACGAAACAGGATCTAATAACCCAACAGGATTAAAATCAAATTTAGATAAAAGACCTTTTCACCCATTTTTTTCACTAAAAGATGTCTTCGGAGTTGCAATCACCCTATATTTATTATCAATAGTAGCAATATTAAATCCAAACATACTAGGAGACCCCGAAAATTTTAACCCAGCAAACCCACTAGTAACTCCTGTTCACATCCAACCGGAATGATACTTCCTGTTCGCCTATGCTATCTTACGATCAATTCCCAATAAATTAGGTGGAGTAATTGCATTAGTTATATCCATTTTAATTCTCATAATTTTACCCTTATCTATAAATCCTAAAATAAAATCAACAGCATTAAATCTTCGTAACATCAGTATTAATTTTAACATAAATTGGAGCCCGACCAGTAGAAATACCATATATTATAATTGGACAAATTTTTACAATTTTATACTTCTCAATTTTTATTATCTCCCCAGCAATAGCATCAACTTGAGATAATCTTATATCCTGATTTTTAAATTGTGTTTTGAAAGCACTTAAAAGAGGTTTATGACTCTAAAAATCTCATAAAATCAAACAAAACAGAAAATGATACATAAATAATTCAAAGAAAGAGGCAATAAAGATTTCCAAGCCATATATATTAACTTATCGTAACGAAAACGGGGCAATAGACCACGAATAAAAACAAATAAAAAAGGAAACAAAGTGATCCTGAAAAACAAAAACATATCATACCCCCAAAAAAATAAAAGTCTAATAATCATTCTCATTATTAAAATACTAGCATATTCAGCTATAAAAATCAAAGCAAAACCACCACCACTATATTCAATATTAAATCCAGAAACCAATTCAGATTCACCTTCAGCAAAATCAAACGGGGTGCGATTAGTCTCAGCTAACATAGTAACAATTCATAATAAAAATAAAAGGGAAAAGCAACATCAAATATCAGAAATCCGATTGATACAAAGTCAAAAGATTAAATCTGTAACCGAACCCCAAGATCATAAAACAAACTAGGCTAATAGCTAATCTAACCTCATATGAAATAGTTTGGGCAATAGAATGCAAGCAACCTAGAAGGGAATTTGGAAACCAACCACAACCCATTAAAGGATAAACTCCTATTCTTAAAATGCACATTAGAAATAAAAAACCATAATTCATATCTAATAATCCTTCCCCTCAAGGAAATAAAATTCAAATAACTAAAGAAAATATGATTCTAATTACAGGACATATGTAGTAAGGAAAAAAATTTCTAGTAGTAGGGTAGGTATTTTCCCTAGTAAATAATTTAATAGCGTCAGAAAAAGGCTGTAAAATACCTACAATACCCACCTTATTAGGACCCTTACGAATCTGTAAATACCCCAATAAATTACGTTCAAGAAGTGTCAGAAAAGCCATCCCAACTAAAACACAAACCATCAATAAAACACAATATAATACCCTTATAAACAAACTAAAAGGGTTAAACTCATATATGGAACTTAACTCCATCACAAAAATTTGTTATTTTAAGAAACTTCTATTAATTCTAAATTAATCACATAATTATGCTAAACATTTAATAAAATATTAAAAACAAAAATAATTAAAAATATATACAATTAAAATAAGTAAAAATTACTGTAGTTAGGTCCTCACGTACTACAACCACTAAATAAAAACAGAGGATAGAAACCGACCTGGCTTACACCGGTCTGAACTCAGATCATGTAGGATTTTAATAGTCGAACAGACTACCTTCTGAAACTCCTGCGCCAAAAAGGAATCCTAATCCAACATAGAGGTCGCAATCTTGATCATCAATAGGAACTCTAAGATAAAATTACGCTGTTATCCCTAAGGTAACTTAGACTATAATCATTAATAATGGATCATATAACCTCGTAAAAAGACGTATTATTTACAAATGTTTAATAATCGTTATCGCCCCAATAAAATAAAACAATTGACAAATAAAACTAACATAAACAATATGCATATAAAGCTCTATAGGGTCTTCTCATCCATCTGCAGAATGTCAGCATTCTTACTAACAATTCAACTTCAAAAATAAAATCAAGAAAGCCACCCCCTGTTAGACCTTTCATTCCAGACCACATTTAATAGACTAATGATTATGCTACCTTCGCATGGTCAAAATTATAGATAGAGCCATTAATTATAGATAGAGCAGGCCAGACTTATTATTAAAATTCAAAAAGACATGTTTTTGTTAAACAGGCAGGAAATGTGTTGCTGAATTCCTAAATTTTATATTATAAATAAAAATTAAATAATATCAACCTTACTAATCTTTTTATTATTTCTGAAAATTTAAAATTAATTTAAAATTAATTTAAATAGCTAAGTATAACACAATGATAATATAAATTAAAGAAAAATAAAATATAAGTTCCCCCAAAAAAGAGCCAATTCCAAGCCTATTTCCAAATAATAAAAAGAAAATTACAAAAATATTAAGCTTATCCCTAACAGCGCAATTATTTATAAAAATATTTCAATTAAATTGAAACCCTAACAACCAGATATCACAATTAACGATTAGCATTTCACCCCTATTATAAAATTCGTAAAATTCTGAAACATTAGTTAATTTTAAGACAATAGCTCTAATTGATTCGGGATAAAATAATAATATTTTATATTTTAAAAAGTCTTGATACAAAAGGTACAAACATCAATTATTACTACCTAACATAATTTTAATTCCCTTACAGTACTATTCACTATTATAGCTGTCTCATTTCTATAGTGTATACTAACAAAAAGATCCTTCTTAAAAACAAGCCAATACAAACATTAAAATAATCTAAGAAACTCAACTCTTTAGTGTAAATAAAACATTATAATTTAACTATTTTCCACTAGGAGCACCTTCCGACACACCTACTCTGTTACGACTTTTCTCATTAATATGAGAATGACGGGCGATGTGTGCATATAATAGTGCAAGTTCAAAACTAATTAATTAGTAATTTTTACAATTAAATCCACCTTCATATGAAAATTAAATTTTATAATCCATATTTTTACAAAAATTATAACCCATAGCAACCTTAATATTAACTATACCTTGATTTGACTTCATAAACTAATATCTTTAAAGAAAGCACCTTCTAACGCAAACTGAAGACAACGGTATACAAGTTGATTTACAAATTAAGGAAAGATACACGCGGACTGTCGATTAAGATACAGGTTCCTCTAATATGTCTACAATACCACCCAACCCTTTTTATTTTAAGAACTCTAATACTACTAAAAGGGATAATTTACAAAAGGAATAACAGGGTATCTAATCCTGGTTTATAGCCTTCTATCGCAGCCTCATAACAGAAATTAGTAGTAGCTAAATATTTCACAATAAACTACCAGCAAAATTTTCTATAATTAACATAACTACCCTTTAAATATTTTGGTTTGAACATGAAGTATAACCGCGGCTGCTGGCACAACATAAGACCGTCCTAGCAAAGTTTGCCAAAATCATGCCTCCATATGACACCTTAGAACTAAACACTGTAAAAATTAAATATTCAAAAAACCTAAACGCGCTTCCACTTCGCAACCACAACTAAAGCCAGAGTCAAACTTTTAACAAGAGCGCATCGTATATGTAATTATTTATATATATGTAATTGCATATTTATAAGGCAAAATTTACAATAAATTTTACATTATAAACATAACATAAAATAGTAATACTAATTATTATTATTATTATTATTATTATTATTATTATTATTATTATTATTATTATCACATGAATTTTTGTATTGTTTGTAGTTAAAAAAAATTTAACTAACTAAAAAAAATTAAAAAAAATTATAATGGTTCCAAAATGGGTTCAAGCATTCAGCTCTTAAATTTGTAAACGCAGCATATTTTAGATGGCAAAAATATTGTTAATTTTAGTAGGTACCGAAAGGTGCTTTATGCTATCAGTGTGGGGAAGCGTGTCTGTCCGTCTGTCTGTAACTCTTACTCCTCCAAGGCTATGAAATATTTTCAAAATCTGTTTTCGTCAGTCGATGAATATGGTTCATGGCACGAACCAGTCGCAAATATTATATAAATCGGTTTATTGGCACATGCACAAATGGTACCTCAATTTTACCGCCAAGCAATTTTCAATGGGAAGACATATTAAGTAATATATCAAACAAATCGTAATGACGAGATAGAAGCGGTTATTCATTATTATTTTCGTCAGTCGATGAATATGGTACATGGAACGAACCATTCACAAATATTATCTAAATCGGTTCAATAAGACGTCCACAAATGGTACCTTCATGACCCCACCTAGCAATTTTCAATAGAGAGTTATATTAAGTATCAAACAAATCGTATTGAAGAGATAGAGGCAGATATAAATTACTATTTTCGCCAATTAATAAATATGGTTCCGGGAATGAACCATTTAGAAAATGGTTGAAGTCAAAACAATGGCACGTGCTCTAATGACACCCTCAAATGTTTTCAATGATAAGATATGGCATGTAATATATCAAATAAATTGGGATGACGTGTCATGAATGAATATAACATAGATTAATGATAGTTGAGATTGTGTTTCAAGGAACCTGGTTTAGTTGAACCATTATGATTCATTGCAACTTTCAATGTTAAAATATGGCATGTAATATATCAAACGACTTGGAATGACTTATCATGAATGAATATTATGTAAAATTAATGATAGTCGAGATTGGTTTCAAGAAACCTGGTTTAATGGAACAATAATGGTTCATTGGAACTTTCAATGCTAAAATATGGCATGTAATATATCAAACAAATTCGAATGATGTGTCATGAATGGATATAATGTAAAATTAATGATAATCCAAATTGGTTCAAAGGTTCGTGGTTAATAGATCATTATGGTCCATTTGAAACTTACAATATTAACATAGGGCTGTTTAAAATATGGTTCTGCGAATGGTTTAGTTTAATCTTTTGGTACTTGGTTATGTCATTCCTCAATGGTTTATTGGTAGTGTATTTGTTGCTGCTGAAGTTATGTTATCAATGATGTTTGTAGTTTGGAGAAAGCTTTTAGTTGTTAGTAGTTACATGCATTTGTTGTAATTTATCCAGTGAATTTATCTTTTGTCCCTTACAAACTATATGAGAAGCTTCGGGATAATTCGTTGTAATATAGATGTTTTAATCACAGTCTTTTAATCTTGTAATCATGGTTAGATTGAAAGACCGTGGTTTTAATGGCATGTCATATAACAATCGATTCCATCAAGAAAGAATACACCACAGATGACGTTTATTAATAAATGTAATCTGTTGAATACACTGCTACTTTCTGTTTGAAGTGAGCACCCGCAGGCGACCATTGCTTTGATGATCCACGATTGCTCCAGTCCTCATCAGAGGCACCAGGCATAATAACTAGTTCTTTAATAAAAATAATAAATAATTATTGAAATTATTATTAGTATTATTATTATCTATAGTATAAACCAAAAACTTGTTTAACCTTACTAGTTATGTACTTATTCCATGTTGGAATGCAAAATTGTAAAAATAAAAAATAAAAATAAAAAAAAATAATTTATATGTATATTATAAAATTAATTTATTATTATTAATTATTATCATATTGAGATATAATTATGAATTTATACTATAGTTAATAATAGTAATAAGGTTTGGTTTTTATATAGAATAATACAGTCCCTCCAATACAAATTCTTACGAGCCGCCACTGCCATAATAATAACATTTCGGATACATAAATGGGGATGATTCTCATAAGTACTGAGGTTCTTTATTCAGTTGACGTGTACCATTGGGACACCCTGTATATTTTTAAAAAGTATATATTTAAAGGGGGCAGTTTGTCTTTTTGTCCGGAGCGCATATTACCTACCTTTATATTACTAGAGTTCATAAAAATGAAATTTTGGATACTTTTTTCCGATTAAAAAAAGGTTTCTTAAAAGCCTATTCAGATGCATTGAACGAATAATAAACAGAACATGAAATTCATCAGCGCCTTTGAAGTAAAATGATGTTCGATAATTTTATTTTGCGATATAAAAAAATGTAGCAAATTTATTTTGCGATAAAAAACAGACATCTGTTTCAAAAAATGATTAAATTAAAGATAAAAATATTATTAAGTCATATTGCGGGTGATGTTTTCGACGCTAGTTATCCACACCTCTTCTGACATCATAGGAGAACGCATAAGAGTCCTATTGAACTCTATACTTCGCGGGGGGAAAGAAGAACTTTGACGGACTACTTTTCCCTGGAGTGCCACTATCGTAAAGCACAGAGATAAAGAAATAATGAATGGAAATGAGCAACCCCCCCTACACATAGAGAGGGGGTCTTGGCATAACTCTTTTGAAGTTGCTGCTACTCTATTCAGCAAAGACCTCGTTTGTTTTTTTTTTTATAGTGAGGGAGTGAATTCCAGGAATACCTGAAGAAACTGATTGATCCGATGTTTTTTATATAAGGCAGTTCATCTTTGGGCGATCGTAGTATAGCAATGTAAAAGTCGGTAATATGCATCCGGGGCAGCATGAAAACTAGAGCGGCCTCTGGTGGAGGATCCATTTATCCAATATTTTAACCTTTCCCTGTATGCGAAAATGATTATGCACAGTTCCCTCTGTCACTGTGCTAATGCATGACAGGTTGGGAATGAATTTGCCGCAATAATTGCCTACAGTGCATCTTCATCAACAGCAGGCGGTCGTGCAGAGTGGGTGTTATCTTGGACGGATTCATCTCCATTCAGGAAATTTGAAAACCAAAACTGAGCTTTTCATGTTGACAAGGCATCCTGTTCATGCATTTAACATACATTTCAGCATGTCTCAATTGTATTGTGACAGATTGAATTCAATAAACAATGTTGCTCGAATTTGGACCTTTCATTTGCTGCTTGTTACTATGATTAAGTAATTTCAATTAAGACTCTTCTCAAAATAATAGGTATAAAGATGCAAATTTTTGTTAAGTGGTTCAGGCTGCTGAAATAAGCAAGAATTTTTTTAATGACCTGATATGTACCATTCTATTTGGAATTTCTTACCTTTAAGAATATCTCTCTATACATATCGATCTTATCTGTTTGATGTATGTTGTCATCTATCCAGCATAAGAAAATGCTCCCACACAATCAGTGCGATAAATGGTAATTGTCTCTGTTGGCAATTGATTATAAGATTATTTATATAATAATTCATATAATAATCCTGGACCTGTACTTCTTCTCATTGTTTAATTACCTAACAAAAACCTCATTTTTTTTTTACTTTGACCAAGGATTCTATTTGAAACATCAGCATTTTTTTCCAGAGTCTTTCTATTCTGTAAGAAAAGAAATGAAAAACTCTTTAACCAGAACACTAAATAAAAAGAAAAATACAACCTTATCCTTTTTATTTAGTGTTGTGGTTAAAGAGTTTTTCATTTCTTTTCTTACAGTTGACATATCCACATTCTTTTTTCCCCTTAATTATTCATTCCAGGTTTTTGCAAATATTGTGGTTTTTAATTTGCCATTTCCGGGAATTTATAAGTTTAATTTCTATTCTGTGTCCAATTTGCTTTTATTCCAGGTTTTTGTGTCTCGTCCTTTTTTTCTTTTACATCCATCAATAACAAAACCTCAATTTTTTTTTAACATTTTTATGCGCCACCATGAAAATACACGGTTATGGTGGTTAAAATGTTTATACCCGTACATTTTCAGTTTACAGTGTATTATATTCAAGTCATAGGTGCGCATTTTTTTCAGTAGGAAATAATTCTTCTTTAAAATATAATTTTTATTTTTAAACAAACCATTTCTCTTCTCTTTTTTTTTTAACCCTTTTAGGACGGGAAAATTGCGCTAATTTATTCAAAAATTTTTTCTAGCCAAAGTATATCTATTTATGGCGAATTTTTTTTTGCATAGTTTTTATTGATGTTTAGGCCACTATATGAAACAGTGTATTTTATATTATGTGCATAATTTATTTTTAAAAATAACTCTGAAAAATACAAATATGAGTAAAGAAAAATTAATCTTGTTTTAATGAATTTTTAGAAAAGTAAGTTAGGCTGAAAATGTGAAGTATTTCATTGTCTGTATGAGAATTAAAAAATAATTAAGAAATTTTATTTATTATCAATGTTATGAATTTTTTTTCATAACTATGTGGAGATTTCGGGGGTTTGAAGTTGGCACCATGACGTAATTTAATGCTAGTTGACGTAATCGCGTAGATCTAACTACAACCTATCAAAATCCAGGCCCCGCCTCGATTCACCAGAGAGCTCTTGAGAATGTGATTTTATGTGCATTTTATACAAAAAAATAGCGCTTGTAAATTGCATATATGCTAAAATAAAATTAAATATTCATTTATTATTATAAAATTTGTATTATTTTTTTATAAAATTCAATGACATGTGTTTATAAACAAGAAAATTCATATATAAAGAAATGAATACTGTTTACATAATAATGAAACGTTAACCAAAAATTTTTAACTATAATATAAACATTCCGAATGCATATATACTAGTCTATTTACTAGTATTTACTAGTCCACATCCAAATTATAAATCTTTATAACAATTGTTTATAAAGTAAACAATAA
>JAHWFO010102149.1:94869-107690 GCA_023313115.1 Rhysida immarginata
TTCTTTATTTTAAGTATAATGATAATTCATAAAATGAATTATCATTATACTTAAAATAAAGAAGAGACTCTGAGGATTAAAATAAAAAAAAAGTGCCTATACCCAACTGCAATAACAATCTCGCAATTTGGCGCCAAATTTCAACTTCAGAAATCGAAAACAAAGAAGGCACTCAAATTACAAGGATGAAGTAAAGGTAAGATAAAAATTTTTTTATATATATTGATGCAGAAAAACTTGTATGGAACAATTAAGGAAGCTACGAAATTTCATAAAAAGCAGGTGTTTATTAAGTAGAGAATAAATATATTTTAAAATGAATGGGTATATAAGATCGACGTTTAGTTTGTAACAGCCACGCCTGTTCATTTTAAATTAATTGAATAAAAAGATAAAATTTTTTATTTCTGACTATATTATAAAAACGAGTAAAAGTGCCATAAAGCACTCGGCCGACCCAAAAAGGTTAAAACAGTGTGCATATTTATACAGGGTGACTCAAACTTATCCAGCATATTTGTTTATGAACATTGTATGGTTCAAATGGAACAAAAATGTCCTATAAATATTACATCTATTTTCGTTCGTGCGTGAGATATCGACGTTTTGTCTACTTTCTTTTATTTTGAAAAAACGTAGGTTTACCTATTTATTCTTAAGTATACTCTTCTTGTTTTGCATGCCAAACAGGAAGAGGTATCGTCGTAACAGGTGTGAAAGGTATTTCATTGACTTGGACATTGATTTGAGCAGTTGCTCATATTCTGTAACACAACGTCGAAGTTTATTATTGCGTTTATTTTCACAAATGAAAAATATGCGAACATTCATTTTTACTATGGGCTTGCTGTTGGCAACGCTGCAGAAGCCAGCAGGTTGTATGCGGATGCATTTCCTCATAGGCGCCATCCACATCGAGAGGTGTTTTTAAGGGTACATCAAGTTCTAAGGGAGACAGGATCATTCAGACGTCGATGTCTCACACACGATCGAAACTAGATGTAATGTTTATAGGACATTTTTTGTTCCATTTGCACCTTACAATGTTCCTAAACAAGTATGCTGGATAAGTTGGGTCACCCTGTAGAATTAAAAATTTTAGTTTCTAAAATAAAAATAAATAAATAAAAATATATTTGTGTAGCTTTAGTCTTAATTTAAAATTGAATTTGATTTCTATGCATTTGAACATAACGAATTCATTTTTGAAAATAACAATAAAATGTTCTTGTTGAGTAATGAAGTAATAAATCTGTGACAAACTGAATGGCTTGAATTACACATGCCAACAAAAAAAACTTTTAAAAGTCATTTTGAATTTTAAGAGCTGATTCTCGTATGCTTTCTCTTGTGCTGAATCCGAATCTCAGTTTTTTTTTCCTCACGCACAGATTTGTTTGTCAATGAAACACTTTTAAATTATTCAGAGTTTGGGGCATGATAAATTTGTTTTGTTTTGGTTTGTTTGGTATTAACGTCCTTTTCAACTGCCATGGTCATTTCAGGACGGCATTATAGGAGCCGCAAATTTTGCCTCGCAAGGGTTCTTTAATGTGCAGCCGGCAAACGACTACATGGGACTAAAGGCTTCACTTCCCTACCGAAGGAAGTGCGTGATCTTAGTATTTTCCTCCTGGAAAAATCCTCGGGCATCAGAGGCGATCTCGCAACCACTGAGCCACCGAGGCCGATCCTGATAAATTTCCTTGTGGCGCAAAAATATAGATACTTTAACATTGCAGCTGCTTCTCTTCACACCAATTACTTTTTATGTGTCAGTACTGTAACATGTAAAAAGGAAAAAGTTCCCTTTCGACACGTTCAGCCATCCCTCAAACCCATCCCAACCTAGCAGTCCGCGAAAGATTAAATTAAATAGACCATTAAATAGCTAGATAAGATAAGTAAACCCAAGGAAAATTTAAAGTCCCACCGCACTTAAGAAAAATTGAAACTTACACTCAAATAATAAAGTCCAATAAGAACTCGAGGAAACATTACATAATTATCCCAACTAAAAAATATTGGAAAAAATAACCCTAAACCCCCACCCCCAAGAAAGGATAAAAAGGGAAAAAAATGAATTATTAAGAGATAAAAATGGCCCATAAAAAATTACGTCTCGACACCTCAAGAATAAACAAAGGGTTCCAAACAACAAATATTTCGTTTATTGCAATGAAAATAATCCAAGGCAACAAAGAAAAGAAAAAAATACATGAAACCAAGATACATCAAAAGAAAGAGTTGATAGAAGAAGCTGGATAACTTCGCACGAAAGCATCAAGACTCACCCGAGCGACACAGTAATGGCGAAAATTGCATAGAGGATCACTGAACAATTCCAGGACGGGTGAACCGGGATAAAAGTCAAGATGAACATGGCCGAAGTTGAAAGAAGTCGAACCCGGCTGAAGCTAATGTTGATAACAAACGTCCAGCAACTAATAAAACTGCTGAATAACAAGTTGTTTGGAAATAAAAAAAAAATTAATTAAAAAAAAAAAGAGGAAAAAATGAAATTAAAAGAAAGGGGAAAAGTGGGGAAATTAACTCTCAACAAAAAAAAAATTAAGCAGCCATCACACAAACAAACACTAAGTATCATACATCAACATTACATGCTTACCTAGGTAACTCACACTCCAACATTACCTAATATACGGATGCCGACACAGAAACTGAAAGAAAAAATAAAAAAAGGACTAAGTCAGGAAATAATAAACAAAAAAAGAAAATACAACACGGCAGCTGAGTCAACTAGTCGAATACAAGGAAAGTTCCGAAAGGCCTAACTGGAAAATTGCCGAACATTAGGGCTAGATGAACGATCCGTGATAAAGTAAGAATAAAAAAAAACTAAGGCTGGCGCTGGAGATCACATGGGGGAAAACCATGCTTACGCACAACTGGGAAAACTTGGACAAACTTCTTCGATGATTTTTTGTTTCTAGCGAATCCAGAAGAAACTATCTATCACCGTCGATGTGGAGGAGATGAACTCCATTAACCTAGAAGATACGGCTGGGAGAGTCCGCTTACGTCGAAATCTTCAGTCCAAAAAAATTTTAAAAAACACAAAAAGCCGAAGATGGGCGAAGATGAACAGACCCGAACTAATGCGGCCTGCGAACATCATGGAAAAACAAAGTAAAAAACGTTTACTTTAAGACATGGCAAAATAACTGCAATACTACTGCTTCAAGAGCAGAAGTGTACTAAAAGACTGCCAAAGCTATATTGTCCAAAAAAAAAAAAATCCAACATAACCACAAAAAGCGAGCACGAGGGGAAGCATCGCGAGAAAACGAATGAGCCACGTCATAAAAACGGACACACGCGCGGAACAATGATCAAGGCTGAACACAGTGGAAGGAAAAAATCGTGACCTATCAACCGCTAAAAAATCAAAAAACAATGAGCGGATAATATTACAAACGTAAAAAATTCTACTTAGAAGTGATAAAAACTAATACTAACTATCAAAGATAAAATAAGGGCAAAAACGAGCACATAACAGTATGTATGTGCGTAACTTGGAAATGTGACATGAAGGAAAAAATTCTTAACGCAGATGATTCAGCACAAAAAAAAACCCCACAAGAATAAGACAAATTCATTCAAGATGATTTTTCATCATTGGCCTGAGTTATTGCAATGAAAGAAATGTGACGAATTGGATCCGTTCAGCTGACTGAATGACAAAGTGATTTATGACAAAATTAGAAAATCGAGTTTGGAATTTGACCCCGCAAATCAAAAATTGTAAGTATCCCGCTGCAATGCTTTCATGCGACCGAAGATTTATAACGAACGAATCGTTTTGTATATGATTTCGTTGGCTTTGTTTTGTCTATGTTTAGACTATCCCATTCTGTCAGAGGGGATGACAATTGTTACGCTCCTCAGCTCGCATTCAATCAAAGATAAGGAGTAATCCTTATCGGCGAGCGACTTATCGACCGAAAACTGTCGAAACTTCTCATCAATTTCCGTGGTAGACGTTCGCGTTTTGTTTTGTTTCTTCAGTTAAAATAACATCACATCATTGGGCCTACCTTATTCGATGGGAAAACTGAGGAGGAAATTTTATAGCGTTTGATAAAACAAACAAACTCGAAACAAAAACTCACACCAGATCATTTCGTCACATCATTCATTTTGTCTCGCTTTCAACTCGACCTGTTCAGTATGTCACATTGAAGTCGTGCAATGAGCTTGCAATCAGGATTGTGAGTGATGCACTCATCGGAATTTAGTGAACTTTTTTTTGTTTTGTTTGGAATTTGCTGTTGAACAAATGTGCAATTGGAATTTTTTGTGTATCTCTTACGCATTTCGAAATAGAATTTGGATGTGCCTTAATTTGCATATTTGAGATGATGAAAAGTGCTCCATCAGATAGAGCACCCTCAAGTTCCTAATCATTCCTTGTATTGGAATTTCCATAACTACATTGGTATCCAAAATAGGAAGGAGGTAACAGACTTTTAACTCAGACTTTTAAAAAGAATGATTACTCTGCCTTGTAAAGATCTATTGCAAATGTTGAAAGACATTTATCACAAAGGAGTCTAACATTGATGATGATGCGGATACTTTTGAGGGGACTATCCAACGAATTATTGAAGAATGTATTCTGTAAATTAGTTGTAATAATAATAATCATTTTCCAAGCTAGTTCGGATCCTCCACAAATAAAGTTATTAATAAAAAGAATAGAATTCACAAAAAATGGAAACAAACAGGACATATTAAGTTTAAAAACAATAGGTGAAAACTCTTATCAAATTACATGTACAAAACTTTTTAGAAAATACTAGTTGTTACCCGTGGCTTCGCCCGCCCGTGCCAGAATTACAAAGAAAACCCCAGAAAGTGGGGAAGGGGGGGGTCGTAGGGGGTTGATTTTTGGCGATAGAGCAGATCCTTTATTGATAAGCCTGCCCTGAAAATTTCAAGTCGCTAGCACAAACCGTCTAGGATGAGATAGAATTACAGATAAATAAATAAATAAATACACGCAAGAGTTTTAGTATACAGAAAAGCAAATATGCAAAAAGAGACCCGAATTCAGTTTGGTCCCTGCAGAGAATCTGGGAAAGCATGGATGTTTTACGGCATAACAGCATCGGCTGGCCGTCCACTACGAGGTTTGTCTTCAAGTGACCATCTTCCCTTCTTAACGCACGATATCAGTATGAGATATGCTTTATTTGGAGCTCTGTCACAGAATGCTTGTTGCAAAGTTTCAAAACAAACTGACAAAAGTGAAGAATGGCCAAGCTTTGCTTCAAGACATCGAGAGAAGAGTGGAATTGCTACAACTTCAAGTGTCCACCTAAAGTAAGATTACCTGAATAAGAAATATTTTAGAGTAGCTGTGGCATCCTTGGAGAGGTCCATCCATTGTGATCCTTTAAAATTTTTACTGTATTAATTCTAAGCATTTTCATTTGTTTATTTTTAAGATATCGCGAAATTTAATCCAAAAAAAAGTCCGAGCTACGCCGGGTTATCACCTAGCTTATTTGGCAGCATATCAGATCCAAACATTTCATAAGAATACATTTTGACTATTTTCAGTGGGAATATGTATATTTAGGTCTTAAGATGCCGATAATTTGATGACTGAACGTTCGTTTCCAAGAATTATTAATAATGAGCATAAAATGATGATGCAGTGACAAAACATTAATAACCCAGTGTCTATTGATGAGGCTAAGGAGTCACACGTGTCTCCCTTGAGCTCCCTTTCAAATGTCTAGACGATGGTGTGATGTTGTAAAAAAATAGGATTTTTTTAGCCATCACATGTTTTCATTTATGTAATATTTTGAGCTTAGATTTTCATGATAACTTTGATATCATAGCTATGTTTTAATGTCTTTAAATCTCCTAACTGTGTTTTTGTAGAAAAAAAAATTTATTTAATTTTATAAATAATCAGTTTTGAAGATTTTTTTTTATGTCAACAACAATGTTGTATGAAAGAGTGATTGTTAAGTTATTTCTGGTGTTGTTCCACCAATTTGCATGGACATGCTTCAAGGGTGCATCGCCATTGTTTCTGTGTGCTAGCCATGAGCCAGTGGATTGTTACTCCAAAAGCTTAAATTGGACAACACAGCAAATTTTCTTCACTGCTCCCCAAACCATCAGCTTGGATGCCAGCATGAAGACTCCACCTGGCCATCCTTAGTCTGAGGAAGTGTTTAGTGCGTTCGCCTCCCCCTGGTGTCTCCTGGGGGAGGTCTACTTTCTTTCTCCCTCAAATTCCAAAACTTTATTGATATCAACCATGGATCGCATGTTCATGAAGGAGCTATACGCTAAAACGCGTATACCTCCGGTTCTCCCGTCGGGTCACCTTGCTGTGACTGTTCTGCAGAGGCTCTCTTCGACAGAATCGAAGATGCTCTGCAGGCAACAGAATATCGCAGACCGAATTGTCGATGCGGACTTCATCAAGGTTGGACAAACCACCGTCCACCTGAGTTACGCCGAACCCGGATATGTTCCAGTTCTTATCCGGGGCGCATCGCCACTGATGGCTGAGAAATATCTCCGAGACTACATGTCGGACTATGGGGTGGTGCGTAGAGTTTCGTACCCCCTGCACCCAGATTCTCCTCTTCAGAAGATGGGCGACATCGTAGTCTTCATGGAGCTCCATAGAGACATTCCTTCTAACCTTGTGATGCGCGGAATTACCGTCTCCGTGTCTTACAAGGGCCAGAGGCAGTGCTGCTGGTACTGCAAAAAGACTTCTCATGTTCGAAAAGACTGTCCTCTCCTTCGGAAATGTGATTTCTGCCACAAGACCGTGCACAAGTTCCACCAGTGCCAGGAGAGGTCAGATGCCCTATCAGCAGCCCCAACGCCATCGCCTCAAGGAATGTTGTCCCAGCAACCAGGAAAGATGACTTCACCGGCCAAGTCAACTGAGCCGAGCAGAGCAACAGCGCCTCGTCCTCTACCAAGGACGTCGAAGACGACCCCATCGTTGTCGTCACCTCCTCCTTCATCGGGGAAATCGAAGTTGGCCCCACCATCGGTGCCTTCTTCATCACCGAGGAAGTCGAAGGCGACCCCACCATCGTCGCCTCCTGCTTCACCAAGGATTTCGAAGACGACCCCACCATCGTCGCCTCGTCCTACGACTCCTGGGAAGGAGATGCCGACTCCCCCTCCTCGGCCACGTGTGGATCAGGAAACTGTTCCTTCACGCCCACCTTCGCCTGATGTTTCCCCAATGGTGGAGGACTGCCATTCTGCTGAAGTCATCTTAGACGATTCGTTGTGCTCCGGGTCGGTGTTTGATGTGGAGGAGTTTCCAACTCTTCCTCCACCTGCTCTCACATCGGCATCGCAGCCTCTTCGAATCGCCTGTGCGCCCACGCCTGGTAATATTTCATCCTCTGCTGGGACTACCAAGCCATCAGCGTCTGCTTAGCAGGATCTTCTTGCGACGCCTAAGAGCCCTCGCAAGAAAAAAGCCCGACGACATCGTAGCAAGAGGGACGGGATTCCTATGTCCTCATCATCTGAACGAGACAGCTGTGTAGAACGTCATCATCGCAGCCCCTCTTCCTCTTCGGGACGTGCTCGCTCCCCTAGACGGAAGACATCTGAGCCTCCTCCGTCATCCGTGAGGCTCAAGACTCCTTCAGATACAGGTCAGCCCCCGTCAGCCTAAATTCGCAGTGAAGGTCTTTTCCCTAAACGTTCGTTCCCTTGGTTCGTCTTTCAAGCAATCGGTTTTGTCATCATTCGTTGCCCTGTACAGGCCAGATATCCTACTCCTTCAAGAGGTTAAGCTTGCTGCTTCACAACAGCTTGCTAACCTACCTGGCCTTCGCAGTCAATATCCATCTGCGCAGTTCTTCATCAACTCATCTTCGCCACATGGACAGGGGGTTGCTACCATCATCTTCAACCCCTCCATTGTGGTGTCGAACTGCGTCTTTGACTGTGAGTGCAGGGTAATTTCTTTGGACCTCCTGTTATCTGGTCTCAAATTCCGATTGCTTAATGTGTATGCCCCGTGTCTATCAGCAGAGAAACGGACATTCTTTGAAGACCTGGACTTCTACCTGTGCTTGTCCTTGCCTGCAGTGGTTGCTGGGGACTTCAATTGCCATCCGGATGAGAACAACATCTTTTCATCTGGGTACGTCTACCAGTTGTGCCGGCCGAATGCACTATTCGATCTGTGGGCGTCTTCTTCCCATTCCAACCAATGGGGGTCCACCTTTCACCAAGGGCCCTCTGTGTCATCAAGGTTGGACCTTTTTCTAGTAGACGCCACTTTCGCTGGTGCCCCTGGTTCCATGGAGGTCATTCCGTGCTCTTTTTCAGACCACAGTGCCATCAAGTGGTCCTGGAACCCTCCATTCCCAGCCTCCTCTGCAGGTACTACTTCGGACAATTGGTTCCTGAACGTTTCTCTGCTTGACATCGATAGATACAAGGGAATGTTCGTTCGGTTTGTGGAAAGACATCTTCACAACCTGCCTCCGTCGCTAGCTTCGTGGCTTTCTTTTAAATCTAAGCTTTGTCGCTTCTTTAGAAAAATTGGGTGTGATGCTGCTAGACGCAATCGGCGCCATCCCCTCATGCTCCAAGAAATCCTGCGCCTCCTCCGCTGTTCCATCCCGAAGGGGGCATATGCTGATGACAACCGCCAGGTGAAGAGCGAGATCAATGCTCTAATGATCCGCAAGGCCGCCGGCGCAGCTCTCAGGGCCAAACTGTCCTGGGCGTCTGATGTGCGGAATATGTCGTCAGCTGTGTTCGCTGAGGAGAGGCGTCGCGCCAACAAGAAGAGGTGCCATCGTTTGGTGGTGGAGAATGGGATAGTGGAAACCGACGCTGACATCTTGTCGGCTTTTCACTCCCATTTTTCATCATTTTTTGGCCACCCAGTCTTTCCATCCGACGCCACGACGAATTGGATCGAGGCACTTAGACCTTTCACTGCGGATGCTGACCTGTCAATTACCCGTCCCTTTTCCGAAGATGAAGTCAAGAAGTTTCTGTCGATGGATGGCCGTCATCAGTCCAGCCCTGGATTAGACGGCATCCCGTATTCGTACTACAATGCGACTTGGAAACTTCTTGGGCCTTTCCTGGTGCAAGTTTTCAACTCCATACTTAAGGACCCTTCCTCCATCACATCGGACTTTACCGCGGGGAGAATCATCTTACTCCCCAAGGTACCGAATCCTGAACTCGTCACCCAGTGGAGGCCTATTACTCTACTCAACACAGATTATAAGGTCTTCACTGGCGTGCTCCAACAACGGCTAAAATGCTTCGCCGACGAGTTCTTCGATCCGGGACAATCCTGCTCCATTCCATCTCGCAGGATGTCCGAAACATCATCACCATCAAATGTGTTATGGAGGAAGCGTGTGTGCGCCATCAGACTCTTGCCATCCTAAGTCTTGACCAGGAAAAGGCCTTTGACAAGGTCAATCACGTGTTTCTTTTCCGAGTGTTTCACCATCTTCATCTTCGGAAATTTGCTACGATTATCTCAGCACTGTATGCTTCTGCCACGTCATGCGTGGCGATTAATGGCTCCAATTCGCCTTTCTTCGAACTCTCCAAAGGCGTTAGGCAGGGGTGTCCCATCTCTCCCCTCTTATATATTTTCTATTTGGAGCCATTATTACAATTTCTTAATCGCCACCCAGATGTCCGGGGGTACGATTTGCCAGCTGCTTCCATCAACATCCGTACGCTGGCATACGCTGATGATGTAGTGTTATTTGCATCTGATGCGTATTCCCTGGGCATCTATAAGGAATCTTTCGATCTCTTTAGCACTTCGACGGGAAGTTCCATCAATCTCGTCAAGTCTAAAGGCATCGCTATTGGGAAGTGGACAGTGGACTATCTTCAAACCTTCCCAATAACGTGGTGTGAGCAAATCACAGTGCTGGGATACGTCTTCTCCTTTCTACCTGATATGGACTCTCGTCACTGGCAGCAGGTTATCGACAAGTGTTTGTCTCGCCTTGGCAAGAACTTTCGTTATTCCACCTCGATGTTTGTCAAGGCGGAATTCATCAAGACCAACATCTTGCCCATATTGACATCTAAATGCCTATTCGCCTTGCCATCTCCTCAGCTCTTGAGGAAAGTGCATGGTGCAGTTGTGGACTATCTTTGGGGGTATGCAGCGGCCTGTCACCCTGTTCGCAGGGAACTGCTGTTTATCCCCTTTGAAGGAGGAGGCCTGGGCCTGCCTAACATCCGGCGCTACCTCATTGCGGCCAGAATGGCTGCCTTGATTCGGGTCTTCCTCCTTCCTCCTCCCATCTGGGCCAATTTTCTCTTCCTGCACCTGCGTTTCTTCTTCAAGGTGAATGGGCTACCAGTTCCCACTTCGCTGCCAGTGACAATCAACCTACGATCTCCTGGGTTCTACAACCGAATCCAGAGAGACTTAGCGACCTTCATTCAAGATCTGCGTCAGGTAGACCCACAAGACTGGGGAAGCCTTCGTCTGTCTTGGTTCTTCCAGCAGGCCGACCGGGGTGCGTCTTCCGACATCATGCGCTGGCACCCCCAGTATCCATGGTCAGCCATCTTGAAGGCCATCAAGTCCCTTGCCTTCGAGAGGACTGTATTCAATTTCCAATGGCGCCTGCTGCACCATGGTTTTTATACTCTCCAGCGGTTACATCAGTGGGGAGTAGTCGGTTCTGCTGGTTGCCTGTTTTGTGGGTCTCCTGAATCCATCGACCATGTGTTTTTCGAGTGCCCGTTCGCACGGTCCATTTGGGATCGCCTTTCATCCCATTTTGGACTGACTGCCTTCTCCATCCAGTCAGTGCGATTTCTGATGGACTGTTCCACCGGTGCTGCGTACAAGCTGGACCTAGCCACTTCCATCGCCTTTCTCAACAGGGAGCTTTGGTTGGCCCGTCAGAAGCGATCTGACGGTGTTCATCAGCCAGCCTCAGTCATCTGGAGGATGGGCGCCATCCATCTTAGGTCCTTCCTCCAGCTTGAGTGGCCACGGCTTGGCCCAGCTACGTTTCGGAGACGCTATTCGTCATCTCAGCGTCTCTGTAAGATCATTGGAGGGGATACGAACAAGATCTCGTATCTCTTCACCTTTCCCCTCAACATCAATGACCCACCGGTGGGCGGACGGGCCTCCTCTTGAGGCGTTTACATAGGAGCAGCCCTTGAAAAAGGGCTGCCTGTATTCCTATAGGATGTGCGCCTGGGCACCCTGCCTGTTTTACGATCAAAGGGTGCCCCTCTGGAGCCATAACACCGGCTCCAGTTCCAACAGGAGGTCTCCACCTGGACCATTCTGCCACTTCAGTGTGTGCTCTTCAACCTGATTGCAAGCTGAGATGGATTCTTGAAATAGCTTCTTATTTGTATGTCAGGATATGTAAGCAACTTTTCAATTTTCACCCTCACCTGTTAATTCTGTAGAGATGGACATTCTTCTTCATAAACTGTGTTACAGATTGTTCTGGTTTCCCAGACAAACTCTTCTCCGGATATCATTTTTCATCCAGCCTCCACACTGTTGTTGTGCGTCATGCTGACTGGGACTTAGTTATTTTTTTAATTTGGACAATTTAACCTTTCTAAATTTATTTGTTTTTTTTAATTATTCTCTTCTGTCTTCAGTCTAGGCCAATATGTAATTTGAAATGAATCTTTTATCAATTTTTTGGGGGGGATTAATTTATTAACTTGTGTCCCATTAATTTTGTCTACATCCTGTATGTGTTTGATTGCTGAGTAGTCCCATTTAATTTTTTTTTATTTAGCTAAAAATGCAATTTTAATTTTTTTTTCATCTCTATGTGATATGAAATTTTCAATTTTTTAAGAGAATGTTGATTCTCTTAATTTTTGTTAGTGGTTGAATCAATCCATGAGTTATTTTAAGCTCATTGGTTATCCATTGTATCAATTTCTGAATAACCTTGTGTTATGTAACTCTGCCAATTTTAACATTAAAACTTTCAATGCCCGATTTTGTGTTGGCCACACATCCGGTTTTATAACCATGTTTTCCTATGCACATGTCTGTGTATTCTATATTTTTTCCACTTAAAACATTGAAATAACTTGGCTTGATTCAAGCATGGGAATAATATTAATTCTTGTCTGTATCTTACCTGCAATCCCAGTGTAATGCTTACTATATTTCTTGGGAAATTCAATTTATTTACTTCCTCAAAGGAAAAAGATATATGGGATAAATTTATAAACTTTCCTGTTTATTAAAATTCAAATATTTTCTACCTTTTTGTGTCTGTTTCTAATTAAGTTGTATACACACCCATTAAACTTTACTCAGCCAATTTCTAAATAACTTAAGATTCTGGTAAATTAAAAAAAAAATAAACACAACGCAATATCTGATTCACATGATGTTTGAATCATAAATCCACTATAAGGCACTTTAGTAATTTAATTTTCTTGGTGCTAGCGGAGCATCTTAAGTAATTTCTCTTAAAAAAATGTTTTTATAAATATATCTTTTCTTTAATAAGAATTTACTATCTTCTATCTATATATTGTAGCGGTCTGCTCGGTGATCTAATTCACCTAACACTATAAATCATATGTCATCGTTTGAAGATGGACCATTGATCAAAATATCTCCTAAAATTAGTCTAAATAATCTCAATGAACAACAAAACACAGTCATGGATTCATTCCCCTAAGATTAGATGGGTTCATTTAATCTTTAAAAAAATTAATTCCAACGAGGTGAACACAAAAGAAAAAAAAAAGATTGTTGTAAAACAGTAGGAGTGATTAAATTTTCATAA
>JAHWFO010102151.1:0-19503 GCA_023313115.1 Rhysida immarginata
TTGTGTTGTAAAGTCTCTACCAATTTTATCGATAGAAACAGCACTATGGACCCCTTACTGAACGATTGTTTATATTGTTACGGTTACGAAAAAATAGGCTTTTTGTGTTTTGTTATTGTTTTTTGAAGTTTTTTTCAGACATTTATTTTGACGTGAAATAATTGTATTCTTATTATTAATGTCATTTTACAAATAAATAAATTATGAAATTAAACCTAACTTTCATTTAGATTATATATAGAGAGCTCGTTGATATAGTAGCGGAAAGATTTTTTATCTAAAAATCAATATTATAAAGGTTATAAAAGTGTTAGTCGAATCGTCAAATGATTAGCCTTTGTGCTCCTCAAGTATGATTAGACCTCAGGGTTAAAGAAAAAAAATCAATTACTACTACATTCATTCATTTATTAATTGATATTCCTCATTATATTTATTAATATGTACTCCAATCATTTCTATTAAGTTTTAAAGTTCCTTATTTATTTCAAGCTTACTGGTCAGGGAGAAAATGTAAGCTTTATATATACGTTGTATCTGTTGTTGGCTTTCCCAATTTTAAATGGACTCCCATGTTCTCCTTAATGCCTTATTCTTTGGGATGTGAGATTCGTCAACATTTAAGAAATTAAATACTTGCATCCTCTATTGGGAGCGCAACCATGTTTGCTCGAGAGCGCCGATAGGTGGAGACACTGAGCCGGCAGTTTTGCGGCATGGTGGGTAACCAGGGGGAAAAAGAAGAGAGACCCCTGACTTGAGACTCATTACTCGGCACTGGCGAGAGAGATGAGACAAGAGTGAGCGAGGAGAGAGAAGTGAGGACAAATGCACGTGGAGTCGGAGAACAGATACAAATTTGGGCGAAGATGAGAAGGCAATAGCAGTGATCATTGGCGTGAGGTAAATGCTATTCACCTGCATATCTTTAATGAAGAGACTAATCGTGTATCGATTCATATGGGGAATGCAAGCTATAGGTGTCATACAAATTTATTTGGGGGGAAAAAAAAGACGATATGTAGGATCATAAGTTTTTGTTTTCAACAATTGCGAAACCCCATGTGCAATTTGAACAATAGGTTGCAAGTGTTGCATTACATGAGAAAGAACGATAGCTCGCGCTTTGAAGCTCTGCGAGTGATCACTTCGTCCTAAGAACAAAAATCCCCAAAAAAATCAAAAGCAAAAGCAAACAGCATGGGGACGATGTTGACCGTGTTTTTTGCTCGCAAAGGCCCGATTTTACGGGACTTACTTGAAAAAATCACCACAGTTAACGCAGCACGATATTGGGAAACATTGAAGGCACGGCCTTAAATGAAAGCACGGCCATCAAATGCAAGCGTCCTGGACTTCTTACAGAAGGAGTGCCTCTTCTCTACGACAACGTCTGCAAACCTTGAAAGCAAAAAGTTCAACTGGGAAGCAGTGCAGCATCCACCTTACAGCCCTGACTTATCCCCATGTGACTTTCACGTGTTTGGGGATCTCAAGAAACATCTGAAAGACCACAGGTTTCAGTTGGACATTGAAGTGAAGGAAGAGGTTTGGTTCCAGACGCAAATGAACGACTTCTTCCATAAAGGAATTACACGCCTTGCTACACAGTGGGATAAATGCCTTAATGCATTTGGAGAGTATTTTTTTTTAAATTCCTTGTATACACTTTGGATAAAATAAATAATTTTTGTTTTCATTTGTACGACCCTTATAGATGTGGAACTGTGAAAATAGTGGTTTGTTAGAAGGGTAATTGTAAAGCAGTTGTTCGTGGTTTATATCGTGAGGGCTATTGTAGTTCATTTTATTTTGTATTACTTACTCTTGTAAATATTAAGCTTTGCTATAAATTTATGTAATCTTTTTGTAAGTAGATTTTTCGTATTTTTTTTTTTTCGTTCATCAAGAGTTTGGCTATTTCCTTTCCAAGCGATATATTTTTTACAACACGTCGCGAAACAAATACACCAGAACGATACAATGGCGCCCGAACTTAGTGGACAGGAGGGAGATAGTTGCGATCGACAGTTATAAAACGCGGTGGATAATAATAAGATTATAGGGTATTCCAATATGATCCCAGTGTTCTCGGGGGAAGAGGGAAATGATGATTTGGAAAGTTTTTTGTCGGCTGTTGAAGAAGTGGCAGAATTTGCAGGCTGGAATGATCGTCTCAAAAATAGGATGGTCAAAACTAAATTAAAAGGGAAGGCGACCAAATTAATGAACAAGTTTAAATTGTACAAAATAAATGATTATAAAGAATTATGCGAAAGGCTGAAGGAAGTTTTGCTCCAGGTTGATGAGGGACATAATTTGGAACAGGAATTTCATGCAATGACGCAGAAGAAGAATGAAAAATTAAACGATTATGCCGTGAGACTTAGGTACTTGTTTGATCGTATGGCGGAAGGGGACGATTCATTGATTCCAAGGAGAGAACAAATGTTACGTAAAAAATTGCCCAAACATAGAAAACTAATATGCTGTAATGGACCTCATACCTACTCAAGCATAGTTGCAATGGTAAAGCAATTTGAAACGATTGATAAGGATAGTGAAAGGGGAGGCTATAGCATTACAGAGAACGATGATAAGTGGATGAAGGAGAAGGTTATAGAATTGGAAAACGTTATCAGAGATATTTAAAATAGTGAAGGAACGAAAAAAAGGTGATAGAGGTGTTGTTGTAAAAAAAGAGGAAGTAAATAAGACTATTCACCTTGTTCAAAATATAAACATCCGGTCTGGGTATAGCTTACTTCCGGCTGTAGTTTGTAATGCCATTGGTGAACTATTCGATGCTGTCGCGAATTAACCAATAACATTATATAATAATAGTCAGAAACTCGAAAACAGAAAGTGGCAGAACCCTGAGTTTCGGTTTCTTAATATCGTCAATACAGGTGGAAGATAAAACTGAGATATCAAAGCAAAGAATAAAAGAACTAGAGAAGCAATTAGAGGAAGAAAAAATTGCTAACGATGAAGTGAAGCAATATAGAAATAGAATGCAAAGGATGGACGGGAACCGGATGATGAAGTCTCCCCGAAATTAAAGGGGAGCAACCTCGATAATCTGTTACCGATGTAATTAAAGGGGTCACCACGCAAGAGACTGGTTGTTTGTTTATTTATTTATTTATTTATTTATTTATTTACTTTTACATTTTGATAGCACAATAAATTTATAGTAAATCATAATGTAAAAAGAACATTTGTTATGAATATCAGGTGCCCAAAAGACCTGGAGGCCTGTCTAGGGGCACCTTTCATATTTTGAAATTAATATATATAAATGGTATAAAATAATGAATATTAAATTAAATATAGGAACATAATAATAATGATGAAAACAGTGAAAATCATTTGAAATTTTAAGAATATATGGAATTTAAAGTAGTTGAGATTAAGCCCGAACGAATATTTCTAAGAAGATGTTTAAAATATTGAAAGGAAGGTGGATCATGAAGTTCTTTGGTTAATAAGGACCATCAGATTATCCCAGAAATTGATATTCATCTCTTTAAATAATTTACTCTATAAAATGGAATCATTATTTTATTTTCTGTCGTGTGATAGTGATGAGAGGAATTAGTTAATATAGGGGGATTTCTAAGGCAATATATATTACGTGTAGTCTTAAATATAAATAGGGCTGATTGAACAAAATAAAGTTCATCAAATTTTAAAATGTTAAAATTTTTAAATTCTGAACTGACAGAATACAGAGCTGGCTTATTTAACAAATTGCGCATAAAACGTTTTTGGATTTTAATTAAAAGATAAATATTTTTTAGTGTAGGTGTTGCATGTTATGTTAGATACAGGCGCACAGTTATCAATGATTGATCCTGGGGTGTTGAAAAGACTAAATGGAAACCTTAGGATAATGGAATCTGATGTCATAATAAAGGGGATAAATGGTGATAGCCACATAAGGCAGGAGGTGTTGCTGGATATTAAAATAAATGGGAAAATGTTCAGAAATAAGAGGTTTTTGGTGTAGAGCATGGATAATAGAAGTTTGAGGGGATTATTGGGAATGACATCATAGACAGGGTAACTTTCGAATTTCAGGAGGGCCATCAGGTGGAGAAAGTGGAGGCCAGTAATATAGAGAGATGGCAGGATATGATAGGTCAAATTGGAAAGGAAGAGAAAGACAAGTTACAGGCTTTGTTAGATAGATTTGATAGTAACTTCGCAGGCGAGATAGAGGCCCTAACGGGTGTACATGACATGTGTGGAGTTTGATGTAAATAAGGAATAACCTGTCTTCGTGCGACAGTATCCTATCCCAAAGATTCACATGGCAAAGTTAACAGAAAAACTAGATCAGTATTTAAAAGCTGACATAATAGAGAAGAGCAGATCTAGGTGGAATCCCCTCTTCATGTGATAAAGAAGGAGAACGGGGATATTAGAATAACTATGGATCTTAGGAAGGTCAATGAATTGACACAGCGTCTGGACTCCCTTTGGCGAGAAATCCAGACCTTTTGAATGATCTGCATGGGTACAGATACTTTTCAGTCATTGACCTGAATTCTGGATTTTTCCAGTTACCTTAGGCCTAGAGTCTAAGGGAATGTTTTGCCTTCCAAACCCCTTGGGGGAAATTTCAATTAAAACATATGCCGCAAGGAGCTAAAAACTCGGCCCATGCATTTCAGGCCGTTATGGTTGATTTAGTAAATAAAAAATTAGGGCAAGGAATATACGTATTCCAGGATGACATACTGGTTTATATGAGGGTTGGTGCATAAGTCATGGCAACTATTTTTTTTCTTGTAGTTCTGAACGGATCACAAACGTATATGTGTCGTGTGGAAGTTCTGCAGGCATAGTGTGTATGCAGAACAACAGATGGCTCTGTGATAGCTGGTAGTAGTGCAGCGAGGGCTGTGAAATCAGTCAATTGGTGAGTGTCGTGCGAGATGGAAGTAACCCATGTTGAGCAGCGTGCTTACATCAAAATAGCCGTTTTCCGAGGGAGAAATGCGATGGAATGTCACAGTGAATTAGTGGAAGCCCTTGGGAATAATGCCCTACCATACCCTACAGTAGCACAGTGGGTAGGAAAGTTTCAGCAAGGACGTGTGTCAACCAGTGATGAGCAAGAATTGGAGCACCCACTGTACTCTCCCGACATTTCGCCCTGTGACTTTGATCTCATTCGCAAGATTAAGGAACCACCACGTGGTAGGTGGTTTGCAACACGAGAGGACATTGCTGATGCTGTGCGCCAACAGGTGACCCTATTCAGCGCCTCCCACATTATTGGCAGCGTGTGGTGACAGTAACAGGGGACTACTTTGAGGGTCTTTAGGCCCAGGTTTGTCATGTCAACTTTATGTGTACTGTGTTGTCATTCTTTTGCACCGTGAAGGCCATATTGCCCTTTATACTACCATCATAAATTAGTGTGTTACGATATTTCAGTGCTATTCATTGTCCACACATGTAGTTAATACCTTGTCCTTTCGTCTGTATATGTCACATTTTCCAACCGGACTGGTATCTTCAAGAAAAAAAATAGTTGCCATGACTTTTTCCCCAATCCTCGTAGTAAAACTTTCGAGGAGCACATGGCGCTACTTGAGTGGCTATTTAAATAATGTAGGGCTAAGAACTTCTCATGAAGCCCTCGAAATGTAAATTCTGCATGAAGGAGGTAAAATATTTAGGGCATATTATATCCAGAGAAGGGATTGCTCCTGATCCTGAAAATGTTAGAGATATTAGAAACTTGCCGCGACCAAACAACATAAAGGAGGTACAATTATTTATGGGGGCAGTTAATTTCCATCGCCCGTTTATTGAAAACCTTTCCGACATTTTAACACCATTAACGGAACTGACTAAGAAGGGAATGGAGTTCAAGTGGATTGAGGATTGTGAAAGGACATTTAAAAAAATTAAGGAGGTATTGGCAGCTCCACCCCTTCTTTCAGCCCCGGATTTTGCAAAACCTTTCTTCCTGTTTACAGATGCTTTTGCTCGGGCCATAGGTGCAGTATTGCAGCAGAAATATGGTGAGGGTATGAAACCTATAGCTTACTATAGTCATAAACTCAACCAGGCCCAAAGAAATTACAGCTAAATAAAGAGAGAACGTTTGGCCATTGTGATGGCCCTTAGAAAGTTTCACAGTATGGTGTAAATATAATGAGGCATTTAACGGAGGGAATGCCCCAATGGAAGTATAGGACAGGGAGGGGTCTGATATATCATGGGGAGAGGCAAGCTACTCTGGATAGATCCTAATGTTACGAGGCAAGGGAAATACAGGAGTGGGGATCCCAGTAAAACTGTGTGGGGGAGGAGGCTAAGCTAAAACTTATTAGATAGTACATGCTAACCCACTGGCAGGACAGGGATTACCAAGACGGTGGTAAAATTAAGGAAGGACTACTATTGGCCTGTGATGTATGCGGACGTGGCTAATTTTATAAAGGCTTGTTCTGTATGTCAAAAGTGCAAGCTGCACAAAGGAAGGGCCCCATTCCAGGAAGGAATCAAAGCCTGATATCCTTTCCAAATATTATTGATGGATATAATAAGTCTTGTGCAAGAAAGTGACGAGGGAAATTGCTTTATACAGGTATTTATAGATGCTCTGACTCGTTTTCCGGAGGTCATACCTTTAAAAGATCAGAGTGCGGAGATGGTTGCCAGAGTGATGATCGAAAAGATAATATGCCGATACGGAATCCCTAAGGAAGTAGTTAGCGACAGGGGCACAAACTTTACTTCAGAGTTTATGGACTTGGTATGTAAAGATCTAAAAATTGAGCAACATTTCACCACTAAATTCAAACGGCATGCTGGAAAGATTGAACCAGACTATTGTCGAGACTCTCAGACGGTTATGTGAAAAATAAGCCATTCACTTGGGACAGATGGTTGGAGGCAGCTCTATTCAGTATAAGAACTAACTTAATTGAAAGTACACCAGAATTTCCAGCTTTACTACTTTATGGGTATGACCCTCTTATTTCGAGCACTTGAATGAATAAACAGGAGGAAAGGGTAGCAGGGATTCAAGGGTATAAGTCGGGATTAGTACAGAAGTTGCAGGAAGCCAGGCATATGGCAAGAGGTGAGAGTGATGAAAGAAGGAAGAAAAATCTAGAATACAGAAATAAAGGGAGGAAATTAAGAGAATTTAAGGTGGAAGATAAGGTGTTAATCCTGTTTCACATAGAGCTTTGCAGGGCGGAAAACACGCGGATGCGCAATCCGCGGACAAAAGCGGACCTTTTCTGCTAAACTGAGGCGTTTCACATTCAGGCGGAAACTTTGCAGATCCGCTCTGCGAGAGTTGCGGAGCGAATTTTTCATTTCAAGGTGGTCTGGAAATCTTGCGGAATCCGCTTTGCCTCAGCCTATCAGGAAGCAGGTGAAGCACAAAGCATGCAGGAAGAACCTAAAGCGGGAGAGATAAAAATTACAGGAGACGTTAAAGAGAGATCGAATCTCAGTGCGGTAAAGACCATGTCAGCACAGTGAATTAAAGAAATAATTATCAATAATTGTTTATAAGCTTCCGCATCATAATTTTTAAGTAAACAACTGAAAAGAGTTTCCAAATTCATTCAATGTCATTCATTTAATGTCGCTTTTTTAAAATCATCTATTCGTGACTTCGCTTTAAAGCTACACACACATTTTAATAAATATACCTTTACACAGAGTACACTAAATGAATTAAAATGACAAAGTAGTATTTTGACACTCTTTCTAGTTTGTTTACTTAAAAAAATATTGCCGTGGATGCTTACAAACAATTAGAATTAGCATTAAAATATTAAGGATTCGATCTCTCTTTAACGATCTCCTAAAAATTACACTCTACTACACAGCGATGGCCAGCAAATGTGCGTTTAATGAGAAACTTATTTCTTTAGTTTCTCACCGAATTTCAATTTAGAATATCAAATAAAGGAACACAGAAATGTTCAGTTAAAATAAAACAAAACCAGGTAACAGTCTGTTTCTATTTTCTCGGGTGACATCAATGATCGATCAGCCCCTTCACGTTTTAAGCCTATTTCACATAAAGCTTGTTTCATCCCCGTCATGCTCTGAATTTATTATTGTTTTTAATCATTAAATAAGTGTAACATATTTAATAAATAAGTAAGTGATTTATCATATTATAGAATTTATATTTTCGGAAAGTTCTGCAAGAAAACACAACGAAAATCTTGTGATGGTGTAAGTGCGGCCAGGCCGACATTAATGACAGAGAGCCCGCTTATAGCTGATGTTCACCGTCATGGGCTTTCGTGATTTTTTTTTTCCGCATAAATTTCGTAAAATATAATTCCTATAATATGATAAATTATTTATGTATTAATTAGACACCTTATAATAATGAATTCAGAGCATAAACACGACGGGACTGACTGATGTCTTGCTAGAGAATTAGGGAATGCTACTCTCGACTTTTACCCAAAAGGGGTTTAATTTTTTTTTTTTAATATTGTTGTAATTAAATTAGTTATTTATTATTACACAAATACTGGACAGTACAGTTCTTGTATTTTTAAAGCATATTCCGCCAATGAAAAATTAACAATATATAACATCTCCATTTAAAAAATTGTTGAAAACTCATTTGATGGACTTTTTTTTTTTACTTCGAAAGTTTAGCAGCGTTAGCATTTCTTGTTTACGAAAGACTCCATTTTACGAAAGAAGCTACTATTTTAGAGGGACCAATCAGGAGATAGCTTAAGTGGGAAAGTTTAAATTGTAAAATGCTTAGCGGATTCCGCGTTTAAACGCGGAATGCGCACAGAGGCACCATTATATGCAATCCATGCAGATCTGCATACGCTCTGCCAGGGATTTTCTGTGAAACTTGCTTTATGCTTAAAGAGGGGTCCAACAAAGAACAAACTGGGATATAGATATGTTGGCCCATTCAGGGTTATTAAACAACTAAACAAGGTTAATTTTGAGATAGAAGAGATTAGGATTAAGGATTGCCACATGGTACATGTTGATAGTATTAAGATGTGCATAGGTGATTTGTCTCAGATAGCAGCCCCACGGAAGCCAAGAAGACAACCAGCTCGGAGATTGCAGAGGAACAACAGCGAAGACGAGGATGTGGCAGGTTTCACGACGGGAGGTGGAGCAGTGCAAGAGCGAGAACCAGCCCAAGAGCAGCAATTACCTCCACCAATTGAGATGGAGGTGCAGATGGAAATGGTGAGACAAGGAAGGTACAACGTGCAGCAACGGAGCGTGACAGACTATAGAAGAATGCACTTAAGACAATACGAATGAGTTGGTCAGATGGATGAAGAGCATGCCCTTTTGGAAAAGGGGAAAGTGTGACATTTGTCAATATTTAAGAAATTAAATACTTGCATCCTCTGTTGGGAGTGCCGATTGGTGGAGACACTGAGTCGGCAGTTTTGGGGCATAGTGGGTAACCAGGGGGAAAAAGAAGAGAGACTTATGACTCGAGACTCATCACTTGGCATGAGGTAAATGTTATCCACCACCATATCTTTAATAAAAAGACTAATCATGTGTCGATTCATATGGAGAAAACAAGCTAGATGTGGAACTGTGAAAATAGTGCTTTATTATATGGTTGAAGCAATTGATCGTGGTTTATATCATGAGGGCTATCGTAGTTCATTTTATTTTGTATTACTTACTCATGTAAATGTTAAGCTTTACTATAAATTTATGTAATCTTTTTGTAAATAAATTTTTTGTATTTTTTAAAAATTTAATTAAGAGTTTGGCTATTTCCTTTCCAACCAAAATATTTTATACATTACATGGTAACACAATTACACCAGAACAATGCAGGGAATTAGTGCGTAAAGATGTTTTTTTTTTCGTGGTTAGCTTGGATTTCCAATTTACCACACAGCAATACGTATTATTTTTCTTGCTTCCTCTTACATGATCCAAGGCAACTGTACCCTTTTCAACAGCCATGATGAGTGATGCCATAGCTCCTGACACTTTCCACTAGATGTCAACCACTTTGGCCACGGAAGTGAATATGGCAGGCTTCTCTAAGAAAGCAAAGTTAAGCTCTTAACAGCTTCTTGGTAAAGTGCTCCAAGTGTTAAGTCGAGACCAAAGCTCTTGCATCATGCTTACACAATGGTTTGTCTTTACAACAGGCTTTTAACAGGCCATCCTGTGAAGGTGTTTCCTAAATTGCAAATGGCATGTTAAAAACCTGTTATGATGCTCATCCTATTCTCATCCTAAGTTGTAAAATTTGGGATGTTAGCTTCATGAAAGATTCATGAACCATGAGTCTTGCATGTTTTTGATTGATGGTCTGTTTCTACCTATCAATTGTCTCTTTAAGCAATAATTTTTTTATTTCCTTTGCTGTGGTCTTGAAGGGTGAAGTGAAGGTAGAATAAAATAATTTTTAGCAATAAAACTTGTGTGGAACTAATAAGGAAGCTACATAATTTCATAAAATGCAGGTTCTGAATAAGTAGAAAGAAAATATAATTTAAAATGAAGAAGCAGATAATGGCTATATCAGATCGACGTTAGGTTTCTAACTTCCACACTTGTTCAATTTAAATTAATTATAGTAAATACACTAATTAATTCTCTTAGCTGATTATAGTGTATTATTATAGAGAAAGGTTTACTGTAAAGAATACAGTAGCTTTCGTTTCCTTAAACCAAATACTTAAAAAGATAAAAAAATTTATTTCTGACTATATTATAAAAACGTGCAAATGTGCCATTCAGCACTTTCCGTCATGATTAGGTTAAACTCGCCCTGTATTTCTTAACAATTGCCATGTCTCAAAGAAATGTTTGCAGAGCACAGCGAGAGATAATTGTGAATGTGCACTGTAATGGTATTTTGAAGAAGAGCAAATTAATGGCTATTCAATAGCTATCAGTTAAAAAAATAAATGTATTTTTGAAGATTAAGTTAAGGATAAAGGGTGACTTTGGAATGAGGTTAAGGTTGAGTCGCGAAGTTTCCATGGCAATGGAAGTGATTGGCATGTGTCTTCCTATAACCACTCAAGTATGTCTGTATGATTACAGGAATTTATCGCAGATGAATACAAATAGTAAAATTAGCTTTCAATGTGGATAGGTTGGCACATGAGCAGCTTACCACAAGTGGTTGACAAATCAAAATATTGACTGTTAAAATCAAATTGGAAAATCATATAGCAAACTGTGGATAGTCTTGATAATTAAGAAGAACAAAACCACATAGATGATATGGATCAATTGGTAATTCTTTCAGCAGATTAACCAATTTGAATGAAAGGTGGGCACATGATGAACAAAATATATATCCAAAGAATAAATTATCTTCAATGTGAACAAAAAATTTATTTCTTCATAATTATCAAATTTGGAACTCATGTATAGTCCAGTTATCTTAAAAATGAAATTTTTATAGTCCCTTTAGTGTTGTGTGTGTGTAAATGGCAATTTTCTTTTGTTTGATTATTTACACTTATCGATTTATTGTTTATTTTAGATTAAGGCTTGAAGCATATTTGCCAGTTGCTTTATCACCTGCAGAAAATGCTCCCAGAGAAAAATGCAAAGATCCAGAGGTTGCAGAAAATGTTCCCAGAGAAGAAGGTAAATGAAAATTGTTATACAGGTGTTCTCCCCAGGCTCCTTTACGTGGGTGCACTGCCCACTAATTTATTTGATTATTAGTTGTATGTCCTTATATTCCAACAGACTATCTTTTTGTAGGAAAATTTTGTTAGACTTCAAGTTTTAGAAAAGGCAGATCGCAGATATATGTTTTTATCAGCAAAAAATTAGCTGACTCCCCTGCTGTATATAAAGACACTGTGAATTCGAGTTTATGGTATTATTATTCAGTCTTTGTTCAATCGTTTTCTAATAGTACAATTAATATTCTAACCATTCAGAACAATAATTTACTAGTTTCATATATTTTCATTCATAATTTATTATCAAATTCACATTAAAAGTTATTGTCAGCGATTCACAGCCCGGCTGAAGTTCACTCAACCAAATCGATGACATAAACCAATTTTGTAGGATTAGGGATGTGGATAGAAGTTTCGAAAGCATCGTGGTTGTACAACATTTTGTCAGAGGGCGTAGTCATGTTTATGAAGATAAATATCCCTAAATTTGGGAACAGTACTCCAAGATGTTATGATGCTGCAGTATCCTCTTCACAGTTGCTGCAATTCTCTATAATTTTGCTATTGTCAGCAGTATGTTGGTAGAACTATGGTCATCGCAGTAGAAATAAATGATATTAATATAATTATTTACGTATTTCATTTATAAATTTATAAAAATTTTATTTACTGTAAATATAGGTAAATTATACGCATCTGCGTATAATATGCTTTAAAATTATTACTATATTCTTGGAAAATTTCTCATTTATAATACTCAACAGATTATTATAAATATTATTATTACGCAATATATGCTCTTAAGAGTGATTCAGTGATAGGGAATGCTCTGCCAAATCTGTTCAAACTTGTAGTGCATTATGGTTGTCTGAAGTTTCACTTTCATGTTTTAAAAGGCTTTAGACCTTTTATATTTCCATAAAATGAAGAAAGGAGAAGTAAATATCAAAATAAATGATCATATAAGAAAATAAAAAATTTATTCATAACACTTAAAATTACATTATGTCAGAAATAAATTTAGGTATTTAACCCTCCGGTACTAACATGAATTTTACAAACATCATTTCAGACCGATATTTGTACATCGTATATATATTAAATAAAGGAAAAAACAGAAAACACTATTCATATTTTTTTTTTTTTTAATTTTGATGTATATTTCGTATTTCAAAAATCCATCATCAGTGAGTGATTTACAGACGGGCAATACCCATATATATACAGAATTAGAAAAAACCTAAAACCAATCGAACAACGGAGGAAAGAGATAAACATCTCGCTAGCACCATTTGAGTCAGTAAAATTTTTCTATGTGGAGTAGTGTTTTCTGTTTTTTTCCTTTATTTATTAAGGTATCCACAGTTTCGGCTATTTTTCTATTTATTATCGTATATATTGTTACATTTATTGATATTTTTGCACATATTAATATCAATTGAAAGATTATATATGTTGTTTTGCACAATTGGCTGTGAAACATTAAAAATATGAATTAAAATAGAGGAATATTTAGAAATTCTAAATTATATACAAATATTCAAGCTATATTACAAATTTCTTAGATTTCTTTAGGTAAAAAAATAAAATAAAACACTATATATTTCAGTCTATAGGCGTAATTTGTAGCAAGAGAACGAGTAAAATCACTTTGTTTCAAAGGTCACATTGTTTTAAAATAACAATAGCATATAATAATAAAACAAGTTAAGTATTAACAAAAAAAAATAATTATAAGAATATCCCCGATTATAAATATCAAGAAACTATCTTTTACAAAAAATTAAAAAAACAACAACACCACAAACTTATTTATTACGATAGAATTTGTTCGTGAAAAAATGAAAGGCACAATATTAGGATTTCTTATGTTCATTAGAAGAACTTCACCTATTGGCTTTATATTTTCTAAGCAAATAAATTTTCTGTATTTTTTCGGTATGTGTTAGGTGTTTTGAATTATTTTTAATCACAATTAAAAAAATAAATAAATAAAAAAATTTCAATTGAAAATAATCACACCATTACTATCATCGGTCCACAGACCGAATGTACGAATATTTTGCTAGCGCGTTTACATAAAAAGTGTTCCTTATGACTATCTGAAAAGTGAGGGTACACAAGAAATCAGCCATTTATTTGCGCGCGTTTGAGCTGTAGCGTCGAAAATTGTATGAGTCGGTCCCAGAGACCGTATGTTAGTACTGGAGGGTTAAAATCCTTCAAAATTGGAATTTCAGCAAGCAGTGCTTTGTTAGGCCTAATTACTGTTTCTTCCTCTTTTTAGATTCTCATGATTGATTCAATCATAAGGGGTAATTTCTGCTTTCATAAAAGCATTTTGAATTGTATTTTCTTGTACTCTTTGCCATGCAAAGTGTACTCAATTGAAAGAAAATTCAAACGTTTTCTCTCAACATCTTTAAAAAGATCGTTTGGTACCAGACATCAGCAAAAGTGCGGAATAGAGTCCCCTAACTTCCTTAGCTGGTATCATTAAGATTGGTCGCATTTATGTGTTGCATTTATTACTGTCAACTTTAGTTAACGACTAAATAATTTGCCTTACTTTTTGAATCTAATTATTACAGATTTCACACAGAAAAACATCTGTTAAACCACTGTGGTGGTTGACATCTGAACTGGGCAGGCATTTTGAAAAGCTACTGAGAAAACCTGGGATGTTCTGCTAAAAGAAAGTAACATCCCTGGTTTTCTTAACAACAATTCAAAATATTAGGCTATCGGCGTGTTGTTAAAATCATTCATTTCGTTGACCAATGCAACAAGTGTTGTAGTCAAAGGTAGTCCTATTTAATAAAACGACTGATGCCTAAACAGTCATCACCAAAACAAATATAGCTGACATTGCAGATGAATTATATCTATTCAACGACTTATTTCAGTGCCATAGCTTAGTAATTGGGCTCTGAGCAAATTGCATTCCCTAACTGTATTTTCTGCCCCCTTACTGTATTCTGTACAGCTTTGGTGCCTCCCTTCGCTTATGCTTTAGGCCTAGGTAGGCTAACAGATTAACGATTACTGTAATCGTAAATCTGTGGGTAGGCTCCTGTGCTCACTGTGGCTCTGAATTTTACGAGAAGAAATTTAAGTGATAAAAGAAGTAATGATGAAGATATTTTGGAAAAGTTGACTTTAGTAACTGTGAGCACTGCGTGCACTGCAGAGAGGCATCTCTCAGAGACACCCAAATGAACAACTCATTCATAGAAACTGTTTTGTATCTGCCCTGCAGTGATGCATCACTCAAAGACGCCACTGTTGACCCATGATTTCGCAGCATTTTACTCTGAAGTTACTAATTACTATCAGAAATAATTAAAGTTTATTTATAATTCGTAAATATTTAACAATAATCAATTAATTTTATTGAAACGCTTAGTATAAGAATTTACAAAATTATTACTAATTAATAACTGATTTAAACATTTGATATATTAAAAAATATTACTAAATTGCAAAAAAAAAGTTGAGTGGGTCTTGTATCACAAAGAAATGACGGGTCTTGTATGATTTTATTTGCGTAAAGTGACGATCCTTTAAAATCACACAAAAGAATTCCGTGTTTCCATGTTTGTAAGATTACCAGCAATTAAAACGCTCTTTACTCATTTCTTAATCGTATAATTTCATACATTTAATATAAAATGAGTAAATAACCTAAATGTGTAAACACGGAGTTTCTTTGTGTGATTATGATTTTATTCCCATAAACGGCCGTCATTTTACGCAAATAAATACTAAAAACAAGCAAACCATCTGGTATAAATAATAATAATAATAATAATAATAATAATAATAATAATAATAATAATTTTAATAATCTTAATAATTTTTAATTTTTTTTAATAATTGTAACAACAACAGGGAAAAGTCCGACCAGCAGAACGACTGGAGGGAAAAACCCCGCGTTTCCCCCCAAACAGGCCGAAGCCCAAAAACGGGGTTAATTAACAACATATAAATAAACTAAAACTATCGAGTAATTAAAAAATGAAAAAAAAAATACAGAAGATAAGTTAAATAATTAAACAATAAAGTAAAAAAAAAAAACAAATAAGGAGATTAGAAAATAAATCAAAAGTTAAAACGGCAGGAAAGGTCTGCTATTGTCAGAAAAATATATCAATTGACTTATAGTTATTATTATACACGTGAATTAATTTAAAAGCTGGCTCAAGAGTTGAAACCTTCGTCCGCAATTTTCCGAGAAAAACAAGAGACTGATTATACCTATTACCACTGGGAACATGGAAACCAATCAATTCCAGAGTATGCGGAGAAATTAGCTGCCCATTAATTATCTTTCTTAAGGTATTCAAAAGTGCACTATTAATAACAGGTAAAAGATTAAAAGTAGGTGCTAGGGAGGTTTTGTCAGTAAGATGTAGAGCTCGACTAACAAAAGAACTAAAGGACAAAATTTGGATTGGAGATACTCAAATAACTGAGAATTCACAGAAAACCAGATCCAAACAGCATAAAGGATTTTGGGCAAAATAATTGTTTTATACAATAATAAAAAAGTCTTTTCTTTTTTAAAGAAGTTCGTAAGACGTTTCATAATGCCGAGGCGTTTACTAATTTCAGTCAACAGTTGTTCCAGGTAGTCAGTGAAAGTCAGTTTAGAATTGAACACAACTCCCAAATCTTTGATTCTATAACATCGCTGAATATAATTATGTAGCAAGTTATAGTCATATATAAAATTGACCACCTTCCTAGAATATGTTAGGCAAAAAGTTTTAGAAACATTCAAAATAAGTCCGTCGTCACTAGCCCAATGATGGACTGAAACCGCCGCCTCAGAGAGAATATGACAGTCTTCCCAACTGTGAATGGCAGAAAACAGTTTCAGGTCGTCGGCGTAAAGTAGGAAGTTCACCCGGGTACTTTTAATATAATCAACAATATCCACAATAAAAAGATTAAAGAGAATCGGGCTGAGTGGAGACCCCTGGGGAACCCCACTCCTTATTCTTCCTCTAACTCTGATGTTATTTAAATCTTTAATCACAAAACACCTGTCGACAAGTAAAGAGGTAAACCACAACAGGGTAATAACCCACCAAATAAACTGCAAGGTCAAGCCGCTATGTTGCCCCCCAACAGGCCAAAGGCCCAAAATGGGGTTATTTATTTTATTTTATTTTTATTTTTTTTTATTGAATTTAAACGGGAAAACCATTTACATAAAATCATTGTACAGTATTAGGTAACATAAGAATAATATATATATATATAAAAATAAGTAATATCAGAATATAAGATTATATGGACAATGTTTTCAACTTTGTTCTACCATTATGGAAAACATCAAAATTGGCAAGAAAAATATTGGCTTGACGTAGAAGCCTTTTAATGGGGGAGTTGTACATGAAGTTACTACTGTTGGAAGTGTTTTCAAGGTGGAAGAGAAAGGGGGACCTCATAAGATACAAGTAAAAGAGAAGTAACGTAATTAAAAAAAAGGACAATAAAAAAAATAGAAAAACACAATTTTATTTATACAGATTAACAGAAATATAATAATAATTACAAAGATAAAAATTCAATAATAATAATAATTCAATTCAATTCAGTTCATGTACTGTGTTCACACAGCTAATTCAAGCCAACACGGAACTACAATATCAAGCAAATAGAATGAGAGTTACAGGATAAACAATAAATACAACCATAATCAAAAACACAGGATAGTAACATGACGAGGAAAATTAATTAAATAAATCAATGACATCAGAATCCTCATTGTATAGTTTTTGAATTCTGAACATTGTATCCCGACGAAATTCTTCTCTGAGTTTAATAGGAGGCCAAGGCTTCAACACGGGCTTTCTCGTAGTATTCGAGGTACTCGGATGAAAATGGACTCGAGAAGGTTCGGAGCATCCATCTTCCCTATTAAAACATTCTTAAGAAAGGCAAAATCAATCTTCATTCTAATGTCTGAGAGTGCACACAGATCTGAAGGTATATCAAAATTCGGGAAATTCCGCTTCAGAAACCGGAGAAAAACATTTTGCACCCTATCTAGTTTACAAGACTGCATATTTGAACCCACATTCTATAAAACAGAACAGTTGGACAAAATGGGTAAACTAGACTCCGATAGAGCCGAACAAATGTAGAAGGGCACCGAAAACCGGCTCCATTGCGCACAATGGTACCAAGAGCTATGTAAGCCTTCAGACGAACAGTCACCATGGGAATTATAGGAAAGTGTGCTGTCAACGATTACGCCAAGATCAAGGACACAGAGCTTGGTAACTTGCACATTTCCACAAACAGACTAGGAGAACTCGATAAAATTAGTCTTTTTTGTCACATTTGGTTGCATTAATTGCATGGTCATTCTGCTCACACCAATGACATATACTATAAATTTCCTGCTGAAGCAGGTGAGCATTAAGACAATTATAATGTTACCAAAAAGTTTCACATCATCTGCATGCATCAATATATGGGAGTTTCTAATCACCTCGGGGAGGTCAGCAGTGAAGATAACAAATAATAAAGGCCCTAGGACAGAACCCTGTGGAACACCACAGTGAGGCCTATAGGGCAATGATGAATGATGTCGTATAGATACAACAAACTGTCGATCCAACAGGAAAGAGCGCATTATCCGAAGGAGTCCATCAACAATCCCATACGCACGCAGTTTTTTAATTAGTAACTCATGATTGACAGAGTCGAATGCCTTCTTTGCGTATCAAAATAGACCACATCAAGTTGCTGGCGTTGAGCATGAGTGGTGAGAGATACAAGATTGCTCACAACGGAACGTCGGGAAATGAAACCATGTTAACACGCAGGAACATGAGGAAGGACATGTTGTAGAAGATATTTATGAATGATGTTGTCAAAGACTTTGGAAGTGGGTGGAAGGATAGAGATCGGCCTATAGCTAGCAATGTCAGTTCGTTTGGCAGAACCACCCTTAAAGGCAGGAACCACAACCGCACTCTTCCTTATTTTAGGATAGTGGCCAGCTTTTAGACACAAATTAAAGATGCGCCTAAGAGGAATAAATATGAAATCTCGAAGGCCTTTGAGAATAAAGGAAGGAACCTCTGTCGGAAAATTGCAAGGCTTGGCCCGTATTCTATTAATGACGTAGGCAACATCTCTATCAGTGAACTCCGTTAAGATGAGATTATCAATAGGGGACAATAGGTAGACAGTTCTCCGAGAATGTGTTGAAAGAAGTAGAGACAGTTTCGCTGAAATGCTGGGCAAAACAGTTACTCACGCCAACGCCATCACCAAATAATTAATTCGGTAAATTAATATTAGAAAATAAATTAAAAAAAGACCCCCCTCTCCAAATACGAAAATAAAAACTCTAGTAAGTTCTGATAAAAAACCCAGATATTTTTCAAATAATTCGATAAAATAATGTATAAATTATAAAAAATCGGATAAAAATTAAGGTTTATTTCTAGGATATGTCCTCATTTGTGCTATTAGGATTTTGACCGGTGGGTTTTTTGCAGGATCCTACTTCAAACAAATCACAATCAAACAGATCGCGACCTAGTATTACCTAAGATATACAGATCGCGACAGTGGATATACAGAATTCATTTACATGATACAAAACCCACTCAACTTATTTTTTTGCAATTGAGTAAATTTTTTAATATATCAATTATTTAAATCAGTTATTAATTAGTAATAATTTTGTAAATTCTTATACTAAGCGTTTCAATAAAATTAACTGATTACAAATTAAAATAAATTTTATTAATTTCTAATAATAATTAATAACTTCAGAGTAAAATGCTGCGAAATTATGGGTCAACAG
>JAHWFO010102151.1:24503-53005 GCA_023313115.1 Rhysida immarginata
TTCCGCAAGGGAGAGGTAGTTTCAACCAAAATTTCCCCACTACACTGCAGTTATTTTCTTTGGGCAGTACATTAGACTGTCAACATGAAGAGGAAAAAAACAAAGAACGGTCTCACCCATCACAAGATGCTCTTGAACGTATTTCTTATCTCGGATGGCGGCCAACATTCTTTCCAGAAACACGACGATTGCGGAGCGTTCCATCAACTTTGTAGCATTGTAGCTGAGCACAAACGTATAATACGCCAAATAATTCCGTTATTGACGGACACATAGGTCCCTTCAAGCAATCACAAAACTAGATAGCGACAAAATCGGCAAAGTTTGCATTTTATTATTAATCAAACGAAGCTGAGCGCTTGTCAGATCGACACAACTTCCTTTCTCTCTCGGCAGCTTCTCTGCACTACACACTAAACGCGCTCTCACAACAAACGAAAAAACTATTTTTCTATCATTGTTACTACAAAATTTCTGGAAAAAATGCGAAAACAACAAAAGTCATTGTCGCAGCCTCTCAAGACATTGTCGCAGCTTCTTCAAGACTACTGCAAACAACACTCTAATTATTTAAGTTAACTACTTATTACTTGAACAAAATATTCAAATAAATAATACTGACGAACTTCGACTGACACCTTTTTTCGCACAATAAAACCACACAACCTAATTGACGCTCACACAACACATAACTGCAAACTGCAGCTAAACTTCTTTATAACAACAACAACAAAACAATAATCATCAACACATACATTAACCAAAAAAACACACACAACACACACTGACTTAGTCACACATGCCCCACCAAAAGAAAAACCAAAGAACCAAGTTCTTTCCTTTGACAAACATTCCCCACTATTCGTCTACTAGTATTACTCAGCTAACACGGAAATTTCAGTCATACGTGTCATGCCCTTAAACGGGTTAATTCACCAGGCCGGTTTTTCCTAATTATCTCCTTTCAATCGACCCTGTTGTCCCGTAACATTGCAGGCATCCTCCTTAAACACTTCACTGGCACCGCGCCCTCGACGTGGCTCTACTTGGCCTGACCCCCTCTGTGTCTTGGGACCATTGACCCTATCGCTTTTGCGACTGACCGGTAGAAACGGGCACGTTATTTTTACAGGTTCTTGGATTACTGCTTCCAACTCCTGCTCCTTCTCGTTTTGCACGGCCACTGCCATCACGTTCTCACGTTTACACTCAACACCTGAATCTACCATTACCTTCCTAACTTCCTCCCCCTCTGTACCTATTGGCAACATCTCTAATGTCTGGGACTGGGACTAGTGGCTCATCATCAAATTCCTTCTGTCGTTCAACCAACCGCACTCTGCTCCTACCGACCACCTGCGTATCATGGAACCTAACACCTTTTATTTTGACCCTATAATAGGGCAAAAACTGCAACACCTTAAAAGGACCAAAACATGTTTCCCTCATCACCCCATTGCACGATACCATTACATGAACATTTGGCACAATATTCTCATTGCGTGAACGGGCGACATCCGGCGTCCCAATCACACTGTCACTAACAGCATGTTTTTCCTTCTTCCTCTGCTCTAGTGGGTTTTCAGGAGGTCGATGTGTATTATCCATGGCCTCATTTCCACCACTTACAACTGCAACAGCAGTGCATTACAAATGAAACCTCGTCCAGGATGTCTGTTCCCAAAATCCTGTCGTAGGGTCTGTCCTCAAAAGAGTGCAGCAGGATGTCACACTTGGGCAAAGCTCGTCCTCGAATTTTTTTGTTGAGCGTGGCTTCCTTCTTAATATGTATGCACCCTCTGTTTACGCCTTGTACCATGGTATTAACATCATGTATGAGGGCCTGGGGCAGCTGGCGACATACTTCAAAGTCTAGGAACGACACTTGGGATCCTGTGTCCACTAGCATGTCCACCAGCTGTCCCTGAATTATTACCCCAACCCAGTATAGCTGGTCCTGTCTGCGTTTCAGTACAATTAGTTCATTACTTTCAGCAACTACCTGTGCTGTTTTGTGTCGTTTCTGTTGGCGACACTCACGGGCATAATGCCCGGGGACTCCACATTTATAACAGGTCATGTCTCCTTTTTGCACACGTGGCTTAGTTACCCCCTCCTTTAAAAGCTTCTCGAACATTTCTGTGGGAGGAGTGTCCCATGCCAAAATCTTTGCAGCAGAAGTTCCTCCCGCGTTACTTCCATAGCGGTGTAGGCTTGGACGAATCTATCCATTGCCAATTGTAAACGCCCCGAAAAGTCTAGGACAGATTCCTTCCGTTGCTGTATGGCGTCGTACAACTTTACCGTAGTCTCGATCAACCTTGACTCTGCCAAAAACCTGTCTAAGCCTTGATCGAAACTCGGCATAGCTGTCGACATCAAACAGCTCCAGTTAGCGGCTTTACGGGCCGCATTCCTTTTGAGTTTTGACTTAGCTACTGTAAGTTTAATCTCGTCGGTCCAATAACCAAGAGCCCCAATGCTCTCTGCCGACTTCAAAAAACCAGAAACGCTGATGCCAGATCCGTCCCCGGAGAAAACGCGGATGTACACTCCCGGTATAACCTGCCATTTTTGGCTCTGGTGCAGCATCACCAGCTTCTGCAACAGGCATACTTGGTCACGCTGTCACACGTCACTCCCTCACAATTAATTCAGGAACTACCTCTTTCACACCAAGACCCACAATACACAACACCTACCCTTCGGCTATCTCTAATCCGGAAAATGCGGGACTAGCCAGTCCCTGTTCGGGCGCCAAAATGACCCCCGAAAGCGTGGGAGGGGGTGTGACTCGAAGGTACCTGACTCAAAAATGTAACCCACGCGCGTTAGGGACGGGTTGTAGAAAAATGACTTGCGCAAGGGAGGTGATGCTTAGCAACAATTCATTTTAAGCAATAGGTTTTAATAACAATAAACATACAGCATGACATAAAAAAGGGGGGGCCCCTAACAAGGCCTATACAATTAATTAGCAAATAATCAATACTCAAAACTGCTTTTAGGTATACTATAGTAACTCCAAAATAACATCAATTTAATATCAACAATTTCTAACATCTATGACAGATAACTGCAATGCTTAGCACATGAGACTATAAGCTATTTTTTTCTAAGCTTCGCTATGTGCAGTGCTATCAGTAACGAACAACCACGCCCATTATAAGCCTCCCTTGTGAGCAAAAGCAACACTCGAACGTGTCAAGCCCTCCATTTGTAGCACTCCTGCCCTAAAGTAATCGAATTATCTTCAAAACCCGGAACAGGAGAGGGGAGGAGAGCTGTAACTCCGTGGTTTTCTAAACAAGTGAATAACGTTCACTCTACTGACACAATGCTTTACCCTCACTTAAGATAGGTACAAAATACTTCCAGCACTGTTACAACACATTTCCTTTCATATCTTTAACGGATACATAAAAGCTTTCTTGTATATCTCATGTGCAAAACACCCACTAAAAATTCTTGGTGATAAATTTTTGCAAGCACATTCACTAGCTTCTGTGGTTAAATACCATAGTTATAATTACTAGCCATAGTCAACAAAAGTTCTCATTAAAAAAACAAAGCACATAAAAGTGTGTCACTTCCTTACGAACGCGAGGCTTTCTTGCGTTATGTAATGGCGCAATGATACAAATGTTCCCTCTATACGACGATGTCGGAGTTCTGCAAGGGAGGGGTAGTTTCAAACAAAATATCCACACTACACTGCAATTATTTTCTTTGGGCAGTACATTTGACTGTCAACATTGAAGAAAAAAAAAAAAGAACGGTCTCACCCATCACAAGATGCTCTTGAACGTATTTCTTATCTCGGATGGCGGCCAACATTCTTTCCAGAAACACGACGATTGCAGGGCGTTCCATCATCTTTGTAGCAATGTAGCTGAGCGCAAATGTATAATATGACAAATAATTCCGTTATTGACGGATACATAGGTCCCTTCAAGCAATCACAAAACTAGATAGCGACAAAATCAGCAAAATATGAATTTTTTTATTAATCAAACGAAGCTGAGCGCTTGTCAGATCAACGCAACTTCCCTTCTCTCTCGGCGGCTTCTCTACACTACACACAAAACGCGCTGTCACAGCATACAAAAAAACTATTGTTCTATCATTGTTACTACAAAATTTCTGGAAAAACTGCGACCACAACAAAAGATTACGCTCAGCCTTTCAAGCCATTGTCGCAGCTTCCCCAAGACTACCGCAAACAACACTCTAATTATTTAAATTAACTACTTATTACTTGAACAACATATTCAAATAAATGACACTGTCGAACTTCGACAGATACACCTCTTTTTCGCACAATAAAACCACACAACCTAATTGACGCTCACACAACACATAAGTAGAGCAAATTGCAGCTAAACTTCTATATAACAACAACAACAAAACAATAATCATAAACACAGCAACACATACAACAACCAAAAAAACAAACACAACACACACTGACCCAGTCACATAATAAATTAATATCTTGGTGTCCTCCTTTTTAATGTAAAAATCAGTAGACTAAAACATATAAAACAAATACTCATAATTTATCGTTTTTACCCGCAGCAATGGATAGGCGTCAGGGCTGAAATTCATTTTTTTTCTAAGATACGAGGCCGAGTCAAATGAAAACCGGAAAACCGCTGCAAAAAATCGAAAACCGCTCCCATTGGGATCAGAACCGGTAAGCATGTGCGTGCATTCTCCCGCCATCAATTGGTGATGGTTCCGTGTCCCCACGTGACCAGCGGCGCCATACGGGCGTTTCCAATATGGCGGCCCCTATGTTGGAATACAGCAAAGAAGAGCACCGTGGAGTGATTTGCTTCCTACACAGTGAAGGCATAAAACTTATAGAAATCATAAAACCTATAGAACGCATATGGGCACAGTATGGTGCTGCATGTGTAACGCAGATTCAGTTGTATGAATGGTGTACGAAATTCAACAGCGGCACAACAAGTTTGGCAGATGCACTGAGGTCAGGCCAGGCACATCGTCTTGTGACAGCCAAGGCGATTGTAGCGGCGGCGGAGATGATTCTGCAGGATAAATGGGTCACTATTGATGATATTGCAACGGTATTACAGGTCAGTCATGGCTCTGCTGAGCATATTATCCATGATGAGCTGAAATACTGGAAAGTGGCTGCAAGATGGGTCGCTCGTCGGCTGATGCCTGAAATGGAGAGGCGAGTCAATGTTTGCTAGGAGCTGTGTGCCGCTACGAACTTAAAGGTGACACCTGTTTGGAGCGGGTTGTAAGGAATGGCAGCACTTGACATCACCAAAGTCGAAAAAGTTCCGCAGCCAGCCATCCGCTGGAAATGTGATGCTAACCTTGTTCTGGGACCACAAGGGTCCCATAGTGGAACATTACATAGATAAAGGCAAGATAGTGACCAGTTCCACCTATAGTGAATTGGTGCGTGACATTTTGAAACCTGCTTATATGCATCAAGCGCCACAGACTCCTCTCAGCAGGTGTTCTCATCCAGCACAAAATGCACGACCGTGGTGACTATCCAGTACTTGTGTCTAGAGTTACTCACGCATCCTCCTTAAGGATGGTTCACATTCAGCGACTTCACGGAGTGAAGCGTTTTCCCGAATCCAGGTGTTTGCTAGGCTTCACAAAGACGTGCGTGCTAAAATGCGGAGTTGTTTCTCATTCAGCGGGAACAAAACAGGGAGCTAGGCGAACTTCCTTCTCTGCTTTCAGCCTGCGTCCTCCCCTTCCACCCCAGCTATGTGAACTCCGCTCTGATTGGTTATAGATCAGTCGTTCTTTCATCCAGTCTCTGTTGCTTTCTAGACATCGTGTTTATATATCGTGATAACATGGGTTTCTTGGCATCGTGTACATGCATATATTACATTTTTTAATTAGGAAAAATGACAGAAAACGAGGCACATGCACAGAAAACACGCTATCGGCGAATTTCAATATGGCCGACTTGACTGGGTTAGAAACAGTTGCTAAGGATTCTGGGACTGGAGAGATGCTCACTCGTACCTGATTAACTGTGCATTAGGTCTGAAAATTCCAACACTTGTGGAATTCGAAAACCCGTGGCTTTGTCGGCTCTAACCCGCTTTCTGCCGCGAATTCGCTGAATGTGAAACGGCTGCGGTAACCAAAATCGTGTCCAATGCGACAGATACGGCGAATTCGACGCGAAATCGCTGAATGTGAACCGGCCTTTACTCTCTCGAACTCGCACCCTCCAACTTCCACATCTTTGGCCTACTACAGGACTCCTTAGGTGGCCACAAGTTCGCGATCGACACAGAGGTGAAACAGGTGGTGCCTGAGTGGTTGCACGCGCAGCCAAAAGGTTTTTTTCCCCGAGGTATCCATGCCCTCCTGACTCGGTGGCGGAACTGCATCAAAAAGCAGGGGGACTACATTGAAAAATTGTGTACTTGTTCCAACTCTGTAATAAAGGAGCTGTAAAAATGTGTTTCCGGTTTTCATTTGACTGACCCTCATAAAAACATAAGATTTGCCGCAGCGATAGTTAAGCTGCACCCTCCTCCCACTTTATGATACACGTGTAAAAGCAAAACGAATTGGCTTAATTTAAGACAATATATATTTTAATACATGTAAAATTAATCAAATACATCCAAAGAATGTTTTTGCACCGTCGAGAATGGTTTTATCTTATCTTTCTAGTACAGAGGGTAGATTATCGCGAGCGGCACCTATTAGATAATCTGCGGCACCTACTCCTACGAGGGAGTTTTGCGCCATCCCAGGAAATAACGACTGCTACGAGATGACAGTAGCAGCCGGGACCGACGGTTTAACGTGCCCTCCGAAGCACGGGGGATTTCATGATGGAAGAGCTGCTGGGGATAGAGAATGGTTTACAATATTGGCGATACCAAAATAGATAAATGAAAATCGCTACCCTATTCGAAACCTTCAAAATCGGAATGAAAAACAAAAGTCAAATATTCTTCTTGAAGATTCAAACATTCTTCTTCATTTTCTTTATTTTCATCATTATCGTCAGCAATAGTTTTGTATGGTAAAGAAGAGGCTCGAAACTTCATTGATCGAAGCAGTTTTCAAGTTCCCATCGTTTTGAGAAGTTACTTTCCTATTTGTTTTTTGTGACGGGAAATTCAAGTAAAAAGTGAAACCTATAATTAATGTACTTATATAATGAACTGTACCTCATATATACAGGATAATTAAGTACTGTGATGTATATTATACTCTAATTTCGTTTGAAGTTTATCAATGCAGCTTCATCAGATCGAAGCAGTATCAGTTTTCAGAAAATCGTTGTTGTCATGATGTTAGGAAAAAAAAAACAGTATTTACGCCGCAGCGATACTTAATCACACGGGCGTTTTTTATAACTTTTTATTGCATAAGCCGCGGCGTTTTTACCGTAAATTATCGTAATAAAATATAAAGTCACCAATCTTGAAAAAAAAGTGGATATATGGATATATGGTTGTCATGAAGTTTGATGAAAGCTATGCAGTCTTGTGAATTATAAATATCAGTGGAAAAGAAGAAAACTATGAAAAAAGATTAATAAAAGAAACTATAAATATTACAAATAAGAAAAATCTAGCCAAACCATCAACAGAAATAAACAACAAATAGAGACTACTTTTAAATAATAAAGAAAAATATACAAATAACAATAATAAACCTAGTAAACAATCAACATATCCAACAATCACAACCAACATAAAAGTTATTATTGTTTTTTAGTTAATTCTTATTTCAGCTGTTACTTAAGTTATTTTAAAAAATTCAGCCGGCTCGATGGCCAAGTGCGTTACCGTTCTCGAAACCAGCGAGTAACGGGTTCGAATCCCGCCAAGGGCATGGATGTTTGTGTTTGGCCCTTTTCATTATCATCCTTTCATCATCATTTCATAAGCAACCCTGCACCTGGTTCTTGGGGCCCTTGTGCAGTATCAGCCCCAATGTATATATATATATCATTGGTATATATGATATACGCCTTATCACAAGGCATATTATAAGGGTCGTACAAATGAAAACGAAAATTCGTGTGGGGAAAAAAAAGAAGACATAGGATCGTCAGTTTTTGTTTTCAACAATTGCGAAACCCTACGTGCAAATTGCACAATAGGTTGCAAGTGTTGCATCACGTGAGAAAGAACGATAGCTCGCGCTTCGAAGCTCTGCGAGTGATCACTTCGTCCAAACAACAAAATGGAGTCAACGAAACAGGAACAGAAAGCAGTAATTCGTTTTTTGACATGTGAAGCACGGGGAAGGTGATATTGACCGTATGTTTTGATCGCAAAGGCCCGATTTTACTGGACTTTCTTGAAAAAGGCACCACAGTTAACGGAGCACAATATGGGGAAACATTGAAGGCACTGCGCGCGGCCATCAAATGCAAGTGTCCTAAACTTGCTACAGAAGGAGTGCTTCTTCTCCACAACACGCGTCCTCATACCTCAAAAGCAACGGTAGACCTCATCAAAAAGTTCAACTGGGAAGCAATGCAGCATCCACCTTACAGCCCTGACTTATCCCCATGTGACTTTCACGTGTTTGAGGATCTCAAGAAACATCCGAAAGGCCGCAGGTTTCAGTCGGACGATGAAGTGAAGGAAGAGCTTAAAGGAATTACACGCCTTGTTACACAGTGTGATAAATGCCTTAACGCATTTGGAGAGTATTTTAAAATTCCTTATATACACTTTAGCTAAAATAAATAATTTTCGTTTTCATTTGTACGACCCTTATACAGGGTGAATACAAAAGTCTGAACCCCCCTTTTATTTTTTGAACCGAAGCAGATATCTCAATTTTGATGAATCCAATGAATAGGAAGTTGTGGGTGGCCTATTCCATGGTGCACTTTTCATCATCCCAAATATGCAAATTAGGATACATTCAAAATTTATCTCAAAAACCGTAAGGGATAGAGAAAAAAACCCAATTGCAAACTTGTTCAGCATAAAAAAATAAACAAAACATAAAAAATCATCCAAATCGGACCAACCAATCGCCCACAATCACGTGGTGAACTGTTTGTAGCTTACAAACAGTCACACTGCACAAGGAAAACTGAATGTTGATATTTCCACTATGTAAAGCATGCAAATCAAAAAATTAACATAAATTACCATACTCACATTCACTTTCGTGCGGAAAAGCAAATAAACGGCATGTTTCAGCACACAGAAGACAGAACAATTCAGGATGGCAAGCTACACTGTTCTGAAAATGGTCAACATGATCTTCTGCTTCGGACTGTGATTGTGGGTGATTGGTTGGTCCGATTTGGATGATTTTTTTTTGTTTTGTTTGTTTTTTTATGCTGAACAAGTTTGCAATTGGGTTTTTTTCTCTATCCCTTACGGTTTTTGAGATAAATTTTGAATGTGTCCTAATTTGCATATTTGGGATGATGAAAAGTGCACCATGGGATAGGCCACCCACGACTTCCTATTCATTGGATTCATCAAAATTGACATATCTGCTTCGGTTCAAAAAATAAAAGGGGGGTTCAGACTTTTGTATTCACTCTGTATATCCACCCTCAAAAATGAGGAAGGCACCTCAACAAATCAACAAAAAAATTCAATGATGAGAAAATGTTTCTCGAAAACGTTAATTTATTCCTGTTCTTTTTAAACTATTTTCTTCATATTACTTCTATCATTTTGAACCACCTCCTTCAAGTTTTATTATATTGTGTTCTGTTAATATCATCATCGTCTAACATAAATATACAAGACTATATCGTTTTCATCAAGCTGTACTACAACCACCTATCCAAAAGACTTTTTTCAAGATTGGTGACTTTATATTTTATTATTTGTTTTATATATTTTAGTTTACTAATATTCACTTTAAAAAAGGAGAATACAGTACTAAGACATTAATTTATTTTTAATTAAGAAATTTTGTCTGTTGCAGGACTGTGATAATTGAGAGGACTGCCAGTAGTAAAAATGTCGTTTTCAGTATGAAAGCGAGACTATCACAATACCTGAAGAATGTGTACTTACCTTTTCAGATCCACTTATCCTTTACGGTCGTAGAGGGGGGGGGGGGAAGGGTCCTATGGAGGATATCCAGCACTCACAATTTTCTGTTATCAGGTGCATATCCTCAATGGTTAATACCCAAGCGACTCGAACCCATATTTTCCATGTAGTTTGTAGTTTAACCATCTGATTTTGGGCCGACCTGTTGGTCTCTTATTTTGGGCTTGAAAAATTGCAACTGCCTAGAAAGACCAGTTTGCAGTATCTGTATTAAGTGGCCATATCAACGCAAGTGAGACCTCTCAATGTAGAGAAGTAGCAGCTCAAAACCTAAAGACTCCTTTATTGTGCTGCTGGTCACTATTCAGTAGGGTAACATCTGTCACACCTCTCAAGATTCTCATTTCGGCATGATGATGAAAGAATGTCTCAAGAATGGTCGATGAGGGTTTAAACTATCCACACCTCAAATGTTTAAATTATTGACGAAAATAGGAAAGAAAATTCCACAGTTTAGTTTCGAACCAAGAACCATCAGCTCTTCACGCTGAATGCACTAACCAATTGTGCCATTGTGGACATGGAAGCATTGCACTATCTACATGTCCTTAGGGATGGTTAAAGCAGTTGCCTAGTTCTTTCCTATTTTCATCAATAATTTAAACATCTGAGGTGTGGTGTAGGATAAACCCTCATCGACCATTCTTGAGATATTCTTTAATGAATAGTGCGTCATTAGGAAAGATAGTCCCAACCTGCGACCTAGGTAACTGCTCTAACCAGCCCTAAAGACATGTAGATAGCGTTAATGCTTCCATGTCCGCAGTGGCCCAATTGGTTGGCGCGTCTGCACTGTGAGCAGAAGGTTCCTGGTTCGAACCTAGGCTGCGGAATTTTCTTTGCTATTTTTTTTCATCAATAATAAATTCAATCCATTATAAATTATCATATTCAGTGGTATATAGGTTAAGGTCAGCCTTAGACAACAATGTACTCGGTTATTGACACATGCTTTGGTTAATCACTTGATTATCTATTTAATTTGGTTAATGTGTTTCCATTCATCAATTGACACAGATATTTTTTATCCTGCATGATAATTTAGTCAAAGGTAGTTTCGTTTCCATGTATTAGTTATTCCATGAAGCATTGTTATTTTCTGGGGAGAACACTATTTATACATTATATTATTACAAAAAAGTACATAAACTATGAAGTTTCTCTTTTCTAGATGGTGACAGAGTTCCAGATTTGACAACTGCTGCCATCACCGCTAAAGATGAAGGAAATACAAATAGAAAAGTATGTAAAAATTATTTTTTACCCCTTTGCAATAGAATACGTTTTCTTTGGGCTTGGTTTTCTTTAGAATACAGTAATTTTTGGAATTTATTATACACTCACTCACCAAAACGTCTAGGCACACCTGCCTAATAACGTGTTGGCCCTGATAACGGCGGAGACTCGTCGTGGAAGAGAATCTACCAGTACCCGGAACACATCCACAGGTACTGCAGCCCATGTCGCCTTCACTGCACTCCATAACGATGCTGCATTTACCAGTTGTGTTGGTGACGACCTGACAGATCGTTTGATGACGTTCCACAAATGTTCCATGGGATTGCAATCTGGGGAACTTGGAGGCCAAATCATTGTTGTGAAGTCGATAGCATGGGCCGTGTGTGAAGGCGCATTACCTTGCTGGAAGATGCCATCGCCCGTGGGGTGAAAACAGTTCATGAAGGGGTGCAGATGGTTTCCAAGCAGATCGACGTAGGAAGTAGCACGTAGAGTGGATGTCAGATGCACCAATGGACCCATTGGATGCCACGAGAAAACACCCCACACCAGTACGGAGCCTCCACCTGCCAGACATGGACACGACCATCGGTCCGATACAGCTGAATCTGTGACTTGTCGGTCCAGGCAACCCTTCGCCAGTCCTCAGCGGTTCAATGTCAACGTTGGTTGGCCCAGGCTGTGCGTTGCCGACGACGTGCAGCTGTCAAGGGTGGCACCCGTCGTGGCCTCCTGCTCCCAAAGCCTGCAGCTGTCAAGGTTCGCCGAATTGTCGTCACGGGCACAGTTGTACCACATGATGATTTGGGCCGTTGTCGCCCTATGGTCAGCAGTTGCAAGCCGGGTGACTCGGCGAACACCTCTGGCATCAATGAAGCATGAGCGGCCCGTCCGCTGTCCGACATGGGTTGTAACCCCTCGTTGGGTGTATTCTCGATAGACCCTTGCAATGGTTGTGCGGGAAAATTGCAGGATGTTGGCTACATCTGATATTGAGGCATCCATCTGTCTGGCACCAACAATCATCCCCCGTTCAAATGCTGATAGCTTTCGGCGTGCCTCCATTTCTGCAGCTAGTTTTGCTTACAATGATTGTGTGTAAGACTAATTATGTGATATCAAGGAGTCGTGTGCACCTGCATTTCGAGAATGGAAGCAGCTGGATCTGTCTCATTACGGATAGGGAACCTGATTGGAGGGGTATGCCATGACTTTTGGTGAGTGTGTGTATATGTTACGCGCAGTTCGTGAAACCTGTAATTGCTTTCGTTTCTTACCTCTATTATTCTGTTATTGTTGTATATCAATATTAATACTGCAAAGTACTGTATTATGTAAATTCTTACTGCAATTTTATACAATTTTACCTCAGAATTCCATTCGTAGTATTTATGTACGATAAATTTCTCACTGGTGTCAGTTACAGTGAACTCTGTAAACTATTAGGGTTACAGTGAGCATCAGAGTTTCAAACCATGCTCCTGCAAGATTCATTGTACTGATAAAAAATGTAATTGTTGTAAAAATCCAGCGTTTGTAACTCTGTCATCGAAAGAAATCGTGTGCAAATCATTAAGGATATTCAAAATATTTTTTTTAATTTGTGGGTATGTTTCTTATACAAATCTACAGTTTTATTGCGATCTTGATGAAGTTTTGCATACTTGACCTTCAAAGCATGAGGAAGGTCGCTGTCTACCTCAGATTTCGAAAAAATAATAATTATCAATAATAAATCGACATTCATAATGATGGCAGGGCTTATTAATAAGAAGTATCTCATGACCAACAATGCAAGGCAAAGTTTGTGCAATATAAGTAAGGTTCAATTTGTAATAATGTAAAGAATTCCTGTTATTCAGGCTTTTCTTAGAATTGAGGCTTCTTAGCACTTAACAATTTCTTGAAAATCTTTAAAAATGATATATAAAAAATGGAACAAATCATTCACTCATTGATGAAGGATTTGTGAAATCCGAAATGCGCATCTGAGGAAATAAAAAGAATTGATGTGGACTAGTGTTTTCTTTTGTTCCATTTTTTATACGTCGGTATCCACAGTTTTGGCAATTATTCCTGTAATTTAAAAATGATCATTAACTGGAGATAATGGAGAGTTAGCAGACTATTGAGAAAGGGTGGACAGACTTCCCTTTTCAATTTGTTAATACGGTTGCTATCAGATATTTGTGATATCACAACAAAACCTGCTTTATGAACTAATTCTAATACTGTCATTGTAATGGACTATAATTCTTTCGAGATCATGTTTCTAACGGGAACAAGGAACATAACATCCTTATTTTTGGAAAAAATTGAGCTAATCATAAATGCATGAACACTAAATGCAGATTCTACTTCAAAATTGCTTGCAAAACCTGAAATCGAACCAGAGCTGTAATTAATTTAAGGCTTTATAATAATTTCATCAGTCATTAAGTTTACGTATTTCTCGTGTTCTTTTAATTTTGAAACCTCTGCCTTGAAGAAATGAAAATGATCATTGTCTATCCTTTCTTTCAGAGCAGGTAATGAAGATATTTTTTTTTAAATTCCTAGGATGAGGTAACTTGAACATGGGACGGTCATACAAGTTTCTATAAGCTGTGGGTGATTTAACAAAAATGCTGAATGCCCAAGTAATAGTGTCTGTAGAATATCTTCTGCTGTTAGCCCGTTTATCAACCATATTAATTTGCTCAATATAAAAATTGATCTGGCTTATTTGCGTAGTCTGTTCCCCTAAAGACTTCACATATTGCTTCAAGCTATACACAGCATTATCAAGATGACGTTCATTATAATTTTCACTGCTTTTCAAAAATTCTAACAAGTTCTCTATTTGAGACCATCTCGAAAGAACTTGAGCTTTTTCCAAAAAATTATTGTATAAATTTTGATTTAAATTTTTTTTTTCTTCTATTAGCTTGACGATCAAATCTTCGAAATTCCAATCCAGCAATATGGTGGCAGGCCTGGTTGCCCCAAGTTAAATCTGATCTTAACGATATATTTAGAAGCTTTGGACTCTTTGGATTCTGGCTTGGACTCTAATACATATGTATCGAAAGCTTTTCATAGTGTTTCTCGTTTTCAGCTTTTCGAGGATTTGGCGCATTTTGGAGTCACTAAACCTATGTTAACGTTAATTAAGGATTTTTTTCAGGGACAGGAGTAACTATATGCAGACTAGTAATGGCTGCATCTCCTGTTCTTCTGATAAAGGCGTTATTCACTGGTGTATTACACTGCTTTGCAATGAAATTGCCCTACCCACAAGCAGTTATCCGAATGAGCCAAAAGTAGGTATACAGCAAGAGTTACATCTGAACACATCTTTATTACCTTATGGATAAAAGACGTGCACTCGTTTGTACATGGTGTCCCAACGGAGAGCGGCATCAGTAGATTGTGGCACCACCTCTAGTGGTGATCATTGTTCCAGCCGCAGGTGTAGGTGATCATACAGGTGGCAAATGTCATCTTGGGGTACGTCTGCCCAGGCCTGTTGAACCTGCTGCGTCAATTCATGAAGATTGCAGGGTGATCGTAAACGACGTCCCACCATGTCCCACACGTGCTCAATTGGCGATAGGTCTGGGGACCTCGCGGGCCATGGCAGGCAGTTGACATCATGCAGACATGCCTTGCTCATGCCTGCCGTGTGCGGTCTGGCGTTATCGTGCTGAAAGACTGCGCCGGATATGGTGTGCAGAAAGGGCAGTAATACGGGCTGCAGAATCTCTGTGACGTACCGTGCTGCTATCAGGGTGCCTTGGATCCTAGCCGATGGCACCCCAGACCATGATCCCGGGTGTTGGTCCACGATGGTGATACCGGATGCATTGTTCATTGCCACGTTCCAATGATCTGCGCCACACCCTTCCGCGTCTGTCGTCGGTGTCCAAACAAAAGCGGGATTCGTCGATGAAGACCACCGGTCGCCATTCCATTCGCCAGCCCACTCATTCAGACACCATTGCAGTCGTATCACGCGGTGCTCAGGTGTCAAAGGAAGACACAACAATGGACGCCTGGCAGGCATTGTCGCAGCATGTAACCGGCGTGCTATTGTCGCTATTGACACTGGAGCAGTACTGGGAATATTAATGCTGTCGCGCAGTTGCCGCAGGGTTATGGTTCTGTCCGCTAGCGTTGTTAGCAGTATCCGCCTATCGGTACGAACTGACGTGCTTCTTCGGGCCCCAGAACCTGGTCGTCTGGCATGTGTGCCTTCCTCTCGCCATTGCCTCCAACATCGGCCTACCGTCCATGCGTCCCGCGACACATGGACAGTAAACCGTCTGCCTGACCATCCAGCCTTGGAGAGGCCGATAATCCCACCTCGTTCAAAGTCCGTTAATTGCGTGAACTGTTGTCGTTGTCACGGCATTGAGACCGTTGTGCGGATTACAGTACTCTACGTTCACGAGGCATTTGCTTCCTCCCTGCTGCATGGAACGTCTCGCACAGGTGTCAACTGATGAGCCTATACAGGCATCCTGTATCAACCCAAAGGGTCTTGTCCCGTGAGCATGCATCCAATCATTTACTAGTCGGATGTAGACGACCCCCCCCCCCCCTACTAAATATGAATAAGGTCGGATAACTCCTTGTTGGTGGGGCAATTTCATTGCAAAGCAGTGTATTTTACGTTGTAGTTTCTAGTTCCCTTTTTATTTTGCCTTTTGAATTTCCAATTAAAGAGTTACGTGGATGATAATTTCTTGTCTCGAAGTTATAACCCTGATGCTATTTCCGTAGCCTCTAAACACATTAATGCAGATATTTCCTATCTACGTGAATGGTATGAGAATCGGGGTGTGTTGCTCATGAAGGTAAAACTTCAATCCTTAGGATTTCTCGCCAAAAGTTGATAAAGTATACTGCCCAACCTGTACTAGGAGTTTATTTTGATAGTAACCTGTCTTTCCGTACCCATATACACCATCTTACTGTCAAATTTAATAGATCAATATTTTTAGTTAAGCGATTACGAAAGATCTTAACGAAGAGAGAAATGTGTATGTTTATCATTTCAAAAATTATTTCTAAATTAATCTTTGCAATAGCCATTTGGTCAGAAACAACGAAGGCGATTTTAATGCGATTACAGGTGTCCATATAATAACATTATACGCATATAGTAACTAGTTTTTGTAATAGTATAGAGCTGCCTAACTTTGATATCATTTTGACTAAAGGTAAATTGGTTGAATTATCTCGTGCTGTGTTGGATGACTCTCACCCTGCCCACTATATTACAAAATGGCTGGTAATAGATCCTAAAATGAGGTCCTCTCGTATGTTTCGCTTTGAGTTGGATAGAATTATTCCAAATTACAGGAGTTTTCGTTTTCCTTATAATGCCATATCAATCTTCGTATAATTTAAATGAACACCGTAGAAGATTAAAATAGACTTGGCCGTAAATAGGGATGAGGTTTATGACTGGTGTGGGCGAATTACAGCAATTTTAACTGAAAAGATTAATCGCTGCTTTTTATTTCAGTAAGATTGACTTTGCAGATGAAATATTTAACGCACTTATTATATCTCAAGAATGTTCGATGAGGGTTTATCCTACGTAAAACATCAGATGTTTAAATTATTGATGAAAATAGGAACGAAAACTCCACAGGATGAATTCGAACCGGGAACCTTCGAAGAGCTGAAGTTTCGCGGTTCGAATTCAAGCTGTGGAATTTTCTTTCTTATTTTCATCAATAAATATTTAGTTTAATTATTTATTTTTTCTGTATTTCGAACACTGATTTTTATAATTATTACTTTTTAAATTCTGTAATATTTTGATACCGAAATTGTTCATGTCGCCATATATTATGCGTATATTTTATAAGAAAAAGAAAGCCATTACGATATACCGTACAGTAAACAGCATATTGTATACTGCATAAATATATGCTTTCTTCATACAGGGTGAGTTTATTTTAAAAGTGGCCCGGCGCGAAATACTGCGCAGTAAGTTTTAAAATGATTTGTCATTCATGTGATATTGCGCAGTTGAGTGACATTGGTGTGCATGGTAGTCGTTTGTGCGTAGTGGCGAAAATGGTGATATTTATGCAATAGCGCATTTTTGTTGTAGAGCACTATTCACGGCATGGGTCATGGAAACAGTGTGCAGATGAGTTTAAAATTAAGTTTCAAGCTGGTGGTGTGCCTGCAAAACCTCCTGCCAAGAGTGCAATGCAAAACTTAATTGCGAAATGGCATGCACCGGGATCAGTGCTGAATTCAAAGAAAGTGCGCAAAAGGACGGTCCGTACGACAGCAACCACTGCTGCTGCTGAAGAACATGTTACACAGTCCCAAAACGTCATCACAGCGGCTGTCTCAGTAACTGGGTTTGTCTCAGTCAAGTGCAATGAAGATCATGAAACAGGATTTACACTTACACCCCTTCAAAATGCCTACTGTGCATCAGTTGCATGACGTGGAAAACCGGCCAGAGTTCAGTTTTGTGAATGGTTTCTGAGCACCATTGCTCCGGAGGTGTGGAGGATGGTTATGTGGTTCCATCTGTCCGGTTATGTCAACTCACAGAACATGCCCCACTGGTCTTCCGTCAATCCGCTTGTGTTCATGGAGTCTCCACTGCATTCACAAAAAATTGGAGTGTGGTGTGCTGTCTCTGCTTGCCGCATCATCACTGTGTTCTTCAATGAAACTATGAATAGTGACCGTTATGTGCACAACATCTTCAACGTGTTTGCTGCACAACTTACTGATGACGAGCGTGCCAATGCTTACTTTCAGCAAGACGGTGCAATAGCCCATTCGGCATACGCAACACTTGCCCGTATTCAGGAAGTGTTCCCAACCGAACATGTGATCAGTCGAGGAGCAGAACAGCGCTGTATATCACGGTCGCCAGACCGATCGATCTCCGATTTCTTCCTCTGGGGTCTACTGCCAGGTGTGGTCTACCAGAAACAATCCGCGCACAGTCGCCGACCTTCAACAAAACGTCCAGGCAGCCATTCAGGCCATTCCAGCGGAAACCCTTGCTCGTGTATTCAGGAACATGTGGATACGGCTTCACACGTGCATCGAGATCAATGGGGGACACTTCCAGCACCTATTCTAGGTTATTTGCACTGATCTCTTTTCATGCTCATTTTTACACGTTGTTCACCGGGCCGCTTTTAAAAAGCTCACCCTGTATATAAGATACTGTATTGTTATACATTATATTTTCCCGTCATGGATGAGAGTACAATTTTTTTGCCAATACATTATTAAAAACAGAAAGGGCTTTATGCTATCAGTGTGGGGAAACGTGTCAGTCTGTCTGTCTATCCGTCCGTCCGTAACTCTAACTCCTCCGAGGCTACGAAAGATTTTCAAAATCTGTTTTCTTCAGTCGATGAATGTGGTTCATGGCACGAACCAATCACAAATATTATCTAAATCGGTTCATTGGCACGTGCGCAAATGGTACCTCTATTTTCCCACTTAGCAATTTTCAATGGGAAGATATGTTAAGTAATATATCAAACGAATCATAAAGACGAGATAGAAGCGGTTATTCATTACTATTTTCGTCAGTCGATAAATATGGTACATGGCACGAACCAATCACAAATATTATCTAAATCGGTACAATAGCACGTGCACAAATGGTATCTTCACGACCCCACCTAGCAATTTTCAATGAAGAGATATATTAAGTAATATATCAAACAAATCGTAATCACAAAATAGAAGCGGATATAAACTACTATTTTCGCCAATTGATAAATATGGTTCCCGGAATGAACCTTTTTGAAAATGGTTGTAATCGAATCAATGGCACGTGCTCTAATGGTACCGTTATGACACTATCAAAAATTTTCAATGATAAGATATGGCATGTAATATATCAAACAACTTGGAATGATGTGTCATGAATGAATACAACGTAAAATTATGATAGTCGAAATTGGTTTCAAGGAACCTGGTTTAGTAGAACCATTATGGATCATTGGAACTTTCAGTGCTAAAATATGGCATGTAATATATCAAACAACTTTGAATGATGTATCATAAATGAATACAAGGTAAAATTAATGATATTCCAAATTGGTTTAGTGGTATCATTATGGTCCATAAGAAACTTACAATGTTAACATAGTGCGGTTAAAAGTATGGTTCCGCGAATGGTTCAGTTTGACCTTTCGGTACTTGGTTATGTCATTCCCTAATGGTGTATTTTTTTTTAAGCATAAACCCAGAAAATACTGTATTTCATTTCGAAAGAATGGTAGCTATTCCCTATGAAATACTATAATAGATTTATACATTATATATTATTATTTTGTTATATGTGTAGCAAACTTAAAATTAATTTCTACTACTGATTTTTTCATGATAAACATCTAATGATTTAATTCGTGTATTCGCCGTTATATAGGGCTTTTTCACTACACGTCATAATGACGTCAATGCCGCCATACTGGATCACAAAAAAGTCGTTACTCTCTAGTTTCGCTTTTCCCAATCATCGCATTCACTCAAGGAATCGGTTAAGTATTGTTGTTGAGCATTGTTGTTTGGAAGATTCGTATTATACGCAGACCTTGCCATTGCGAATAGCGTGCGGAAACGTTTTTGTTATCCAACATGGCTGACTGCTAAACAATGATCCAAACCCACAGTGCATTATATGGTCACGTGCTGTAAAAGCTCTATTGTTGAGCGTGCTTTGCCAACTTATCGCTTACTTCCTCCTGTAGTTTTCACTTTATTATACAGCATTTCTGCTAAAATAATAATAATATACATTGATATATTAATAATAAAGAAAAACTTTCCTAATAAAGGCTCAAAATCAGATTTCAATTAAAACAATTAAACGTCACTCATTATGCCTAGCTATCCCTGTTGCTAAGAAACAATAAATAGCATCGTCCAACGTGATTCGAACTCGACTTCTTGCCTGGAGCGATTAATCTCACTGATTTAATGTAATGCAAGGAAGTCGAACATCGTTCACCTAATTCAAAACGCTTTTAAAATGAACTGTGCATTCCGTCCCAAAATGATACGAGTAACATCATAAATAAATAAATTTCATTATAGAGAAAATTATAAATGTTTACTGTATGAAAGATTTTTCTTCTTAATCCATAAAAATTTTAAGCAAATAAGTTATTATTCCATTTAATTTATAGATCACTTTTTGCCTTTAGATCTGTTAGAAAAATCTACAAACGAGATTTAATTATTATTTAATTCAGTATTAATTGAATTAATTCATATTTTAAAGAAAGGATAATTGAATTAATTTAATAATTGTGATATTTTAATGATTTCCATAACGGAAAAATTAGCAACTAAATAGATGGAATGTATTGTTTTTTAGATTGATATGCCTAGCGTTAATAAGGATAATATCTAACTTTATTTCATTATAACGCTAGGCATATCATTCCATCTCTCTAGTTTTAATTTTTAGTTGCTAATTTTTCCCTTATGGAAATCATTAAAATATCATAATTAGGCATAACTCTATTTTCAATTCTATAACTTATGTATTAAGTTAATAAATTTATCTGGCATTGATATGCTTTCTGATTTATTTCTGTCTTATACAAACTATAATTCGAGTCGGTATATCATCGATTTCCTATAGCGTAGCATTAGGAAGATTGCTTTTTGCCACAACAATGGCGCCAAGACAGGGAGTTGTCGCTATTCTCTACCACCAGTGCTCTAAAATAAAGCTCTGGATAGGTAGCTTTAAAGTAAACTAGAGCACTATAATAGAAGTAAACTGGTCATCAGCGCCACCACTAAGTCGTGGTAATTAGCGTCAGCCATGACGTTTGAGGTATAAGACGAATGCAAGCTGTAGCTGATGAGATACATTTCCTTTTTTTGGATTTTATTTTAGCTTATTATTATTATTATTAATATTAATTATTATTATTTAGCGATATAGTGACATTTACGAGGCGTTCAATTGTTCGAATAAGAGAGAAAAACAATTCGATATCACCGTTTTCAAGCAATTAGGCCTAGCCCAGATTAATAAAAGCTAAGTTTAGCCTCGCCTTCTGGCTGCCTATCTTGTTCATGTATTCTAATTTCCTGATTAGATTAGCCGTTAATAAATAGGGAAAATATAGAAAACTTAACAACATGTTAACGCACTAGCACCATATACTTTCGATATAATTCTTATGCAAACTCCGATTTATCCGTCGCTAAAAAGTTGATTATCCGGATCGCTACACCGTAAATTTACATCTTAAGCCAAGTATTTTAGTGTAGCGGGCTCCAGACATGCCACAACTTCCCCGCATTCTGCGGGGGACTCTTGCATTCGGGATGATAACCCTGCTTTCACGCACGCATTGTTTAGTTTTCCGCCAACTGAATTAGATGTTGAAATTAAATGGATTGTTTTTATTCCTCCGCTATACTTCATTTCATAAGACAGTTCCACTAGTGAAATTAACCAATAACGCTTGCTCTCGCTCTAGACTAATCTTAATGGGGGGTGCGCTAGATTTCGCCTGCCGATTTGCCAGGAAAGAGCACCAATCTTAAAGATGAATGCACCTGGCAAGAGAATATCGAGGAGGAAGTCTCCCAGTGTTATTACTCAAGGGGATAAGAGACAGAAAAGTAGTGCAAGTGGCTTTTCGCTGTGCAAATGCAAATACGCATTAGAATGGGAGAAAAATATTTGTGGCTTCATTGTGTTAGAGGACCCAGAAAAGGCATTTTCCAAGTATTGCCACAAATCCTTTAGTTGCAGCCATCAAGGACAAGGTGATGTTCGTCAGCATGGACAAGGCGGCCAACATATTGAGATTGCGAAAACCTATGATGGAAGCCAAGCAACTTGGTTGAAGTATTTTGCAACTGTAAAGATTTCAAGCTGATCCAGTTATTCTAAAGGTGTCTAATGAGTGGTCGCAAAGTTTATAAGATTGTTAATTTCGTGTTTTAATATTTAGTTGTTCATATATGAATACAGATTTTGGTTCATTTTTTCCAGACTACAAAAGCAGAAGTAAAGGTGGCAGCAGCATTGGCTGTTCACAACATAACCTCTTTCGTTTAGTGATCATTTGAGTGGCCTTCTTAGAGATGTCTTCAGTGACAGTAAGATTGCAAAGAATTTCAGCTATAGCCGAACTAAGACCTCTGCCATTTTAAATGAGTGTTTAAAGCCATATTACTCAAAAGCGTGTATTGATGAACTGAAGATCAGTCCATTTAGCTTAGCTATAGATAGTAGTAATGATACTGACATACTCAAAATGAATCCATTAACTATAAGACTATATGATATTACAAAAGGAAGAGTGAACACTAGATTTCCGGACATGTGTGTTACAGAGGGGATGAATGCAGGAACAGCTGCTAAATTTTTTTCAAAAATTAATGAAATATTTTGTAGTGAAAATATTCCATGGAAAAATTGTGTAGCCTTCAGTGTAGGCAATGTAAATGTTAATATGGGTAAAAAAGATTCTATAATGACCAGAATAAAAGAAAAAAATACAAACACGTACTTTGGTGGATGTATTTGCCATATGCTTCACAATACTGCTAGAAAAGGTAGATCTACTTTTTATGAAAAATTTTCCGGAATAAAGGCACAAAAGTAAACAGAAAGTGTACTAATATGACAAAAAAAGAAAATATAAGTATGTGGATAATAGTAAATAAAAGAAATAAAAAACTCTTTCACCACAACAAAAATTAAGGAAAAATACAACCTGAACCTGGAAGCGCTTTTCGACAGCAAGGCTATCATCATTCAGCAGAGACCAAGGAGTACACTGGGGGGAACCGAGTGAACTGACTTGAAAGCAATCGACAATCGACAATCGAACAGTGTAGTGAAAAAGAAAGACGCGAGTGGTCCAGGAGCCAAGCTCACTTTGCACGCTCGCCCAAAAAGTAAACCAGAGGAAGTACACTGAACTGGGAGAGAAGCCTGATGAACCTCTTTAGTCCTCCAGAGAATGAGTCCCGAGAAGGGACGAGTCAGATTGTGGATTGACGAATAGAGTCCCCAAAAATCAGCAGGATCTAGAAGATCCAATAGTTGGGGAAGACGGCCTTGTTAACGTCATCAAAGCAGACATCCAGGACATGGCGGGGTCTTCGAAACCTGAGGGGACCCTTAACAGCGAGTGGGTGGTCCAGGATACCAGAAACCAGGGTGTTTTCATTATTCTCCATCTTGGGCAGCATGTTCCTCACAAGAGTCCGGACAAAGGTGCCTATGTGGGTCATCCCCAGATCCTCATAGATAGAGTGGTTATTGGCAACTCTTGTGTCAAGTTGGGCAATGGACCGGAGAGCAACATTTTGGAAGGTCTGGAGATCCTTCCACCTAGATTTGCAAATAGAAGCCCAAGCAGGCATTCCATGAAGTAAAATAGTATGAATCACAACCTTGTATATCAAGAGTTTGTTATCCACACCAAGAGCGCTGTTTCGCCCCAGAAGTGCAATCAAACTGAACCTCGCTTTCTTTGCTTTGTTGAGCGCGTATTGGACTTGGTCGTTCCAATTTAGTTTGGAGTCGATCATGACACCAAGATATTTGTAGCTTTTTACCCACTCAAGTTTCTTGCCAAATAAGAAGAGAGGCTTTGGAGGGTTTTTGCATTTGCGAGTGATAAACATGACCTTGCACTTTTTGACATTCAGCTTTAATCGCCACTTTGTGAACCAGCTCTCGCACTGATGTAAAGCTTTTTGTAGTCGAGTGATGACATGTGCTGGGTTTCGTGCCCAGGTCATGATGGACCCGTCGTCAGCAAATAAGTAAAGATTACACTTTGTAAACTTGGGAAAGTCATGGATAAAGAAGTTGAATAATGCTGGCCCCAAGACAGAGCCTTGGGGTACACCAGCATTAACATCGCAGGGTTCAGACAAGCAGTCCCCAACCTTAACACGAAAAGTCCTCTTTGACAGGAAGGAGCGAACCAGAGCAATTAGAACGTCAGGGAACCCGTAGGTAATCATTTTGTAAATGAGCCCATCATACCAGACTTGATCAAAGGCCTTTTGGACATCGAGGAAAATGAGGCCACCAAACATAGAGAGGTTAAGAGGACCGTTTAAATCAGCAACGAGCCTCCATAACTGAAGCTGACAAGAGTGGCCTGGACGGAAGCCAAATTGCTCACTACGAATGAGGTTGTTTGCCTCGCAGTAGTCGTTGAACCTCTTGAGTATAGTGCGCTCAAAGACCTTGGAAAGCATGGGCAACAAGCTAATGGGCCTATAACTTGTGGGAAGAGCAGGATCCAGTTCAGGTTTAGGAATGGTGATGATGACTGAGTCCTTCCAGGCACTAGGGAAATGGCCGCTAAGCCAGCAGTCATTCATGACCTTGGTGATGATGCAGATAACACTGGGAGGCAAATTCTTGAGAGCACTGTTGGTAATGGTGTCGATGCCGGCTGCCTTTTTGCTTTTGAGGCGCTTTATGATGTCCCATATCTCAGAGGTGCCAATGACATCAGGAGAGCCAAGAGCGTGCTGTGTGTGGTCATATCTATCACACACGTCTTTGACTTCACGAGTAATATTGACCAGATCATCCTCTTTGGGCGTAGAGAATTGGCTCTTCAGTGAATCGGCGATAATTTGTGCTTTGTCCTGGTCATTGCTAACGAAATCGCCACCCTCTGTAAGCAAAGGAGGAAGAACAATAGTCCTTTTTCTTTTAAGGGCCCTGACCATACTCCAGAGAGAGTTATCCTGGACGGACAGACTTTTAACTTTGTCGTTCCATCTTTGATTCCTTAAAACCTTAATCTGATCACTTACCTTGCGGGATAGCCTGTTGTACTTCGTCTTGAAGTGGAAAAATCTGGTACGCTGCCAAAGTCTTCTGAAGTGTTTTTTTTCGTGGATGAGTTGCCTGATGGAGGGAGGAAGTTCCAGGTGGTCTGGCCGCTTGCAATCCACCGGAGTAGCACTAGCATTTGTAGCCATCTTGATGGAGTGAGTGACCTTTTTGATATTTTCGTCAATGTCACTGCTGGTGACGGGATCCTGATAGGGAATGTTACTGTCGTTCATAAGTTCTCTAAAAAATTTCCAGTTCCTGCTTATAACGAAGATTTATTCTCAGGTCGATATTTATCCCCTCAAAATTTAGTGCAACTGGTAGGTGATCAGATGATAAGGCATTTACTGTAAAAATATTGTAGGGTTTGAAAAACCCCTTGAGAACAGCAATGTCGAGCACGTCACTAGCGGGTGAGTGATCACAGTAGTATGTATCTTCAAGAGGGCCAATAACCGAATTGTCAATCTGATCTACCATGTACCTATAAAGTACCAAACCACTTTGATTAGTGCATCTGGAGTTCCAGTGTGGGTGTTTCGCATTCAAATCACCCGCTATAACGACTGGAGTGGGCCCAGACAGTAGTTCATCTAAGTCGTGAGGGTCTAACTTGTGCCTAGGTGGGTTGTATAGGGAAGTAAACTTCACCTCTCCAACATCAGCATCTTTGATGACAATGGAAACTGCTTCCATATTGACAAGGTTAGGTGTGACAATCTTAGTGTGATTAATACCTTTTTTGACAAAAATAGCTACCCCACCAGAAGCTGGATCTGAAGCTTTTTTAGGGGGCCTATCTTTCCGGTAAACATAGTACCCTGGTAGATTGAAAGCCTTACTCTGTTTGAGATGGGTTTCACACAGGAAGGCAACATCGATGTTCCAGCTTGTGAGGAAATCGTAGAACTCATGACACTTGCGAGGGATGCCCCTCGCATTCCATATAATGCAACATAGCTTACCTTGATTTATAGCTTTGTAGGGCTGTCTATCCATCATTATTTTCTTGTCTCAGTTTGAGTGGTCTGCGGCAACGCTTTGCCACTATCCTTTAACATATTCATTAGGTTACCCAGATACCTTTGAATTTTAATCAATTCGTCATGGTCAGCGACTCCCTTACCAATAGAAGCAGAAGCAACCGATGCGAAAGATCTTCCCTCAGTTACTTTGGAAGTTTTATGCCTTTTAACTTGTGGGTATTTGGGACATTTACTATAACTTGATGTGTGCTGGCCTTCACATCGAATACACTTAGGAGGGTCTTTACCTTTTATATTTGTGCAGTCCCGTGACTGGTGGTCGCCCGCGCACTTGTTGCAATGCGGTGACTCTGTGCAGCCCTGGGACACGTGCCCAAAACGTAAACAATTGTAACATTGTAAGGGCTTCTTGTTGCCCCTAAACAATTCAACCGTTACAGCAAGTGGACCCACGCGCTTTAAATTTAGGAAAGATTTATTATGCTCAGTGTTTTGTAAGAGGACTAGGATCATTGGCATCTCAACTGCACCATTTGCTTTTTTAAGTCTAACTGACTTATCGGGGAAGTAGTTAGCGTTTCTAAGATCTGCGCAAAAATCTTCCATGTCATAGGTTATGTCCACATTACGGATAACGTATTTTAATAGCTTCTCAGACTTGAGCTGATGATGCTGGATTTTAAGCACGCCATTCGCTTTGATTCCTGACACGAGGGTTTTGTGTGTGTCCTCGTCGTGGCATTTTATCTTCATAGTGTCTGAGCGTCCGGTATGTGCAGTAATCTTGTCTAACGTTACGTGATTTTTTATCTCATTTAGCACTTCCTTAATCGGTTTCCCATGATGTCTAACGATAATAGGTGGAATATAAATAGCTCTTTTTTCACTTACCTTAATCTGGGAATTTTCCGTCCTCGTCCCTCTTCTGGGTTTTTTGTTACGAACAACTGGCCAGGCACTGTCTTCCAATTCCCCATCACTTCCGTCGGAATGGCTTCTTTTGTTGCCACCGTTTGCCGAACAGTCATGTTCATCACTTGTTTCCATGGGCTCCAGTCCATGCACTTTTTTATCAATGGAGATATGTTGAAAATTTTCTCTTACCTTATTTTCTTCCTTGGAGTTTCCCGCCTTTGGAGTCCCGGAACATTTTTCAAAGGCTATTCTAAGATCATTTATCTTGTTGATAACGTCTGCTCGAGAGTTTTGAATTTCCGTGTTGATTCCATTGAATTTCTCGTCAAAACTTGTCCGTAAGGAGTCGACCTTCGCCTCCAGTGCTTTGTACTTGGTGTTTATGTCATTCCTGAGAGATTCCAGCATTTCATTAAATACTAGGTCAAATGCAGCAAACCTAGGATCTAAACAAGCATCCCTGTAGGCCCTTTCGCAGGACACACTTTTACTGTCAGGCGCCAGGAAAGACAACGTGGCCGACTTAAGCGTTGATACTTTGGACGAAGCCATCGTATTCTTAAAATATAGTTGTGTAGAACCACGGGGGAAGGGGGGGGGAGAATAACCTCGTAGCTGGGTGTGTGCTAAAGAAGCCGTCCTAAGAAGGACGCACCTAGCCTTAAGAAAAAAGAACAAGTCAGGTTTGCGAGAAAATTAATTCTACGCCAGGGACCGACTCATGAATGATTAGAATAATAATAGATGATATGAAAAGATGTCCTTAGTTAGATATGCGAGGAAATTAATCCCAACGCCAGGGACCCAGAAAGATAATGAGTGTCTTGATACGGGAATATTAATTCCAACGCCAGGGACCAGTATATAAGACGTAACAGAAGGTGAATATCGCCCTGAAAAAAGCGCACCGTGAAATAAGAATAATGAAATGATACCTGAAAAGGAGTAGAGGTGATTCCTTGAAGAGCTAGTCCGTCCTGATCCGAGCTAGTCCTGTTGAATGATCTCACGGAAAGCGGAAAAACTGAATATATATAGCGAAAAGAACCACGGTTTTAGGCCAATCAGAGAAATTACACCAGAAGGGGACAAATTAATGATTGGGCAGTTGAGTCCACCATTGGATTAATGCTGAGTCGCCAATGGGACCTGAGTCTGAATTTAGTAGTAAATTATTATTGGTTTTTTGTATGGCCATACTTTCAAAAGCGTCCAGCAGGTGTTTTTTATTTATTGAATGTAACAATTTTAAATTATCGATAGAAAAATCATGTCCAGTCTCGACGGGGTGTTTTGCTATGGCGGAAAGGTTGCTTCTCCCGAATCTTCTGTGGTCTATGTGTTCTTTAAACCTGGTTGATAAACTGCGTTTCGTTTGACCTTTGTAAACCACTGGGCAATGGGAACAGTGGGCTTCATAGATTCCAGACTTCTGTAGGTGTGATACTTTGTCTT
>JAHWFO010102151.1:63238-84266 GCA_023313115.1 Rhysida immarginata
TTATGTAGGAATGTCTACAAATTCTAGAACTTTTATTTGTTCAAACATATAAAGAATAACTAGATTCTCCATTTCACCTGTCAGTTCAAGTTTATTAGTTTAAATTCTTTTTTGAAGTGAAACTTCTTATGCGGCGACAACGACTGAGGATTGAAATGCTTAGAATGAAACGTTTTTCGCGATACGGAAGTGACGTAGCTCCAACAATCCAACCTTCATTGTTTCCAACAAACGGAAAACACTGATTGCTAACATCCGAGATGGAGCATAACCACCGAGAGAGAACAACACCACCTCTACTCAAAGCCTGAGCGCGAAAACGTCATACATTGTTACATCACAAATGGTAGGGTATTGTTAATCATATTTCAACCAATAATAAGCCCAAATTTGTCCCTACCGTAGGTGATGTAACAATGTATGATTTTTCCGTGAATAGGCTTTCTCTCTAGGCGGTATTAGAGAGAAGGCATCTGCGATGGAACGTAATACATTGTTACATCATCACATTTAGGGCATTGTTAATCATATTTCTACCAATAATAAGCCATAAATTTGCCCTAACTATGATGATGTAACAATGTATTACTTTTCATCGCAGTGGCCTTCTCTCTCGGTGGTTATGGATGGAGCGTGATCACCGAGAGAGAAGGCCTCCGCATTGAAATGTAATTAATACATTGTTACTACATCATCATAGACAGTGCAAATGCAGGGCTTATTATTATTATTATTTTCATGATTATAGTTATGTGAATCAAACGGAGAGTTCGGGCCTAAAAACAAGTGTAGAACGCATGAGAGCGTATAGAGCTGGTAAACGAAAAAGCAATAACAACAAAAAAAAACAAGCAATTCCAAGCAACAACAAAAAAAAAACATAAAACGGAAGCTGAAAAGTCTATAGGACGCGTACGAAATTTTCGAGCTCGTAAAGGACAGCAGTTGGAATCAAATCCGCCATATACATCTGCAAAAAAAGGCAAAAAACAAAAAATACCGTGAATATACAACATAGCATCCTGCAACAAAATTTATTTTAATAAAATAATGCAAAGCGGTTATGAACAGTGGATTTGTGCAGTTGGTCGTTTGGTGTTGTCATTACTTTCAGATTTTTTAAAATTTGACCTCAGATTCGGGTAGACCATCGAAAATTAGAATAGGAATGTCTCTAATATCACCCTCCGTCTCTTTGCCTTCATCGATAAAATTGAGTTTAAAATTTCAAAGTTAAGTAGTTTTCAAATTAGTAAATAATTTGAATAAAGCATTTGATTGTTGCGGAACGAAGACTATCTGTAAAAATTCGAAGCTCAGTGATTGTTGATTTAATGAAGTCATTCCGTATGCTCGCGTGTATTGTCATTTTTAGGGTTTTAGCATCATCTAAAACCCTATTAACGACCGTACAGATGTATGTATGTGTGTATATCACACGCCATAACTTTTGAAAGGATTGTCCTAGAGGCTTGAAATTTTGACAAAAATATAGCAAATCCTCTAGGATAGCCCGGGGCCCCTCAGGGGCTACTTGTATGAATTCCATGGTTCCTTTTTTATCTTTTGAACAAAGAGGCCTAAAATCCTGAAATTTCGTAAATTTGTAGTGCGGTTCTCAAAAAATAAAACCAATATACATTAAAAGTAATATACACCTCTAGGGTCCCGCCAGAGATCCCGAGGCCCCAAAAACAATTGAAGCTATAACATTTGAACGGAACGACCTAGGAACCTGAAATTTTGTATATTTTTGGTGTGGTATTAAAAAATATAGCCAATATAGAAGGAAGCTGAGGCAAATACATTTGTATGGAAAGGCCTAGGAACCTGAAATTTTTTATAATCATTGTGTGGTTTTAAAAATATATTGCAAATATACAAAAAATGCAATATAGGCCCCAGCAGGCCCCATAGACCCCAAACACAAGGAAAGCTACAACTTTTAAACGAAAAGGTCTAGAAATCTGAAGTTTTGTTTACTTATAGAAAATTACTTAAAACTTTAGCTAATATACACTAAAAACTGGTATAAGCCTCTGTGGTCTCGACAGGGGCCCTGAATGAATTCAAGCTATAACTTTTGAACCAGAAGTCCAGAAACCTGAATTCTTGCATATTTATGGTGTGTTACTTAAAATATTAGCTATTATGCACAAAAACTTATATAGTCCTCTGGGCCCCTGGCTGGGGCCCTAAAAACACACAGAGCTGCAATGTTTGAACGAAAAGGCTTAGAAACCTGAAATTTTGTATACTTTGTAGTTTACTAAAAATTTAGCTAATATACACTAAAAACTGATTTAAGCCTCTTAGGTCTCGACAGGGGCCCTGTAGCTAAAATCACAAATCAACCTATAACATTTGAATAATAAAAAGGCCTAAGAACTTGGAAGTTTTGTATTTTTAAAGTGCGTTACTTAAAAATTATAGATAATATACAAGGAGTCTGGTATAGGCATCTGGGCCCCTGGCAGCCTCAAATATAATTGAAGCTATAACATTTGAACGGAATAGCCTGGGGATCTGAAATTTTGTTTAAACAAAGTGTGGTATTTAAAAATTTAGCTAATACATATTAATATATATATAAGTCTCTTGGCAGGTGCCATGCGCCCTCAATCTCAAATCAAGCTCTAAATTTTAAACCAGAAGTCCAGAAACCTGAAATGTTTATAATGTGTTGCTTAAAATTTTAGCTGTTACCCAATAAAACTGATATAGTCTCTGAGGCCCCGGCAGGAGCTGCGAGGCTCCAAATACAAATCAAGCTATAACCTTTGTACGAAAAGGCCTAAGAACCTGAAATTTTGTATTTGTGCCCCTCCACTTCTTGTGACATTTTGATGCTAAACCCCTTATATTGTTGGATAACGATGCCTTAACAAATTTTTTGTTAGCATCGTTCTGGCAATGCAGTAACTCGCATTTTCAACCCCCCATTAATAATTATTTGATTAATTGTATTGCTGGAGAGTTCGTTTCAATGTCAAAAGTACACATTTTCTAAACATTATTTATATTTCTCTAAAGCTTTTGTAACAATTTTAACACTTAGAATAAGGCATTGTGCTGTTGCTAGATCGTAATCTTGTATTTGTAAAAAATACTTTTCACTGTTTACATCATCCAATGTTTATCACTGACTACATCATCATGCACGTGGAAGTTTCACTTCGGTCGGGTGTCCTGCGACAAACAACTTTTTTTTACATTAATTTACTTAAACAGTAATTTACCATTCGATTTTCATATTTTTCTCTAAAGTGTTTTAAAATGTAGATTAATTTTATGTATCCATGTATGATGCCTCGATTATATAAAACGAAAATTTGCTGCTTTTCCCCGCTTTGACAGTAAAATCATTCTTGTTAAAGTTTGTTTTCTCCATCGAAAAATATGGGACAGAGCACGAACAAGTTCGTAGACGATACGGTGTACAGCTGAAATACATGTAGGTACAATAGCACGTGCTCTAATGGTACGATTTGGATACCCCCTTAAAATTTTCAATGCTAACATATGAACATATACCAAGTAATATATTAAACAACTTGTAACGGCGTGACATGAATAAATATAACGAGCAATCAATGAGTAATCAATGAGTCAAAATTAGTTTAGTTTTACGGTTCTAATGCTACCATTTTGGTTCCTTTGGGACTTTGATAGGCCACAAAATATATCTAACAGAACTCGTATCGGCGTGTCAAGAATATACACTATATGATCACAAATATCCGGACACATGCACGTTTGCGCTCTAGCCACGATTTCATGGAAATCAATAGGGCGTTGCACATCCCTTTGCCCGAATCACAGCTTCCACCCTTCGGGGAAGACTTTCCACCAAATGTTGGTAGGTACTTTCCGGAATGTTCCTCCATTCCTCCCGAAGAGCGAGAATCAGTTCAGGTACAGAAGTTGGCCGATGTGATCTGGCCCGCAAGCGTCTTTCCAATTCATCCCACAGACTCTCTATAGGATTGAGGTTGGGACTTTGTGCCGGCCAACCCATTTCTTAGACCTCTGAGTCCGCAAACCACTGCTGTACACGCCTCGCTTTGTGGCACGGAGCATTGTCGTGTTGGTAGAGAAATGGCCCGTTTCCAAAAAATTGCCACAATGTTGGAAGTGCACAGTTGTCCAAAACATTCAGATAACGGTCGGAGTTCATGATTCCTTGCACAGGAACGAGCTGGCCCAGTCCGTACCATGAAAATGAGCCCCACACCATGATTCCTCCTCCTCCGAACTTGACTGTGGGCTCTGTGCACTCAGGTAAGAAGCGTTCTCCAGGTATGCGCCAAACCCAAACTCGTCCATCGGATTGCCAGAGTGTGTAGCGAGATTCGTCTGTCCACATTACACGTTTCCATTGGTCCATTGTCCAGTTTCTATGGGCTTTGCACCACTCCAGACGTCGCTTGGCGTTGACCCTGCTGATGTGGGGCTTGTGGGCAGCAGCACGGCCATGGAATCCCATCGTGTGCAGTTCCCGACGAATTGTCATGGTACTGGCATCATTTGCAGAGGCGTTTCGAAACTCTGTGGCAATTTTTTCCGCCGAGGACTTCCGGTTGCTGCGGGTGACACGACGAAGCACTCAACGGTCTCTGTCCGTTAGTTTCTTGGGTCTACCGGTTCGTTGTTGAACTGTTGTTGATCCCCGGGTCTTCCATTTCATAATGACATTGCCTACTGTTGACTTGGGTATCTGAAGAAGGCTGGAAATGTCACGCACGGACTTGCCGCATAGGTGACATCCAACGATGGTTCCACGTTGGAACTCACTGAGCTCTGCCGAACGACCCATTCTTGCCAATGTCCAAGCAGAGTTGTGTCTGAAGGTATGGGAAGCTATTTAAATGATGTGCAAGTCATTATTATGTGACATTGGGCCAATCGATGATCTGTGAGGGGTGTCCGGATATTTTTGATCATATAGTGTATATAACGAGCCAGAAATGTGTTCAGAGGGGATCCAGCTACTTCACGCACCGCGATACCCCCTCGTTCGCAGGATCCTACATCAACAAAGCCCATGCCTCGTGCATCAGCTTCACGTCCTAAGCGTAAGCCTCGCAAATCGGGTACAAAAGGACAAAGCAAGAAACCTGCAGCCAACTGTGTTGGTGTTCCAAACAAGGATTGCATAGTTCACACGGGCAGCTCATTTCACGTAATTAAAGAAAAACAGTTCTTTGATTCTTTTCAAAGCTGCCATAAGCGGATACATACTGCAGACCCTAAGAAAACGATTGCTGCCATCGGTACTGGTGCGGCAAGCGTGTTATTAGATTCAGGAGCAGTTTTAAAACTCCATGACGCACTTTATGCCCCAAACGCGCGCCTTAATCTTGTCTCCATGAGTCAATTATCAAAGCAGGGTTACAGTCTTCACTTCCGCCCAACTGGTTATTCCATTACTTCACCCAAGGGCACGACCATCGCTGCGCAGGAGGGCGTGGAGGACCTCCCGTTCCTTCCCGTTGTCTCAAATATCCATTCAGTTTCCCGAACGGACCCCCCATTACTTTCAATGGCTGTCACTTATAGTGACATTCACAATGCGTTGGGCCATCCGTCATCAAAAAAACTCACCGCAGCTGTGAAACATCATAGCATGCGCGGTCTTGAAGTTTTGCCGCCATTAATTGATGACCAACCATGTGTTGCATGCCTTCAGGCACGATTATGCAACGCCCCTCACAACATTGTGCAAGGTCAACGGTCAAAACGTCCTTTACAGCTACTTCACATGGATACAGTGGGACCAATGTCTACCACTTCTGTCCATGGAAAGAAATTCCTGTTAGTAGCCGTCGAAGACTTTTCACGAAAAACTTTCGTTTGTGCTACTCCGACAAAAAGTGAAGTGCCAAAAGCGTTAATAGACTTAATATTAAAGGTACAACGCTCTACAGGACAAAATCTGGCGTATATACGTTCCGATAATGGAACAGAATTCACCAATGCGGAGTTAGGTGAGTTCTGTACGAAGCAAGGCATTTCTCAACAATTCATCGTTCCTGAGAACCCCCAGTCAAATGGTGTTGCTGAGAGAACCGTACGCTCCATTTGCGATGGAATTCGAGTTCTTCTTGCATCGTCAAAAGTTCCGCACCGATTCTGGGACCATGCTGCGATTACAGCAGTTTTCAATCTGAATTCTTTGCCCAGACGAGGTCAAACTAAGTCCCCTGAAGAGATAATGGTCCAAAAAGAAACCGACCATCAAATATCGAGCTCCTGTCGGTTGCCTGGTATACTATTATATACCCAAGTCGCACCGATCAAAATTTGATGCTCGCGCTAAAAGTGGTGTTTTTATGGGATACTCCGCTTCATCTCCTGGGTACCTTATTTATGCGCTCAATGAGAGCAAGTTTTTACGAACACGTACCGTTCGTTTCTTTCCTAAGGTATTTCCAGAGTTCACAAGAAAATCAGATCCATCATCTGTTCCTCTGGTATTTCCAATTCACATGGAACCTCCAGTCTTTGAAGCACCACAGCCTGATGTACCGCCAATCTCACCCACTTTAACATTAGACGAGACAAGAATGCAGGTCCTATCTGATACTGAGGACACGCTAGTGGTCACACCTCCATCAGAAACCACATCGATGGAAGATGCTCCAGTTTCTTCGTCTAAATCACCAGTGAACCAACCACCCGCTGAAGTCCCACAACCGGTATTACGACGTTCATAAAGATTAAAAGAGAAGGCAGAAAAACAACGTGCCGCCTTATGTCATCCTGATTTTACTGACTCCGACTTGCTAATCACTCCGCCATTCACACCCCAGTCTTATGAACAAGCACTCGCTTCTCCCAAACATCATCAATGGGAAGAGGCCATGCAAGATGAGTTGAATTCACTCATGCTTCATCATGTCTGGGATTTAGAGCTTCCACCACCAAATGTCAAAATTTTAAAGAGCAAATGGATCTACCGCATCAAATACAATCCTGATGGTTCGGTGTCCAGATTCAAGGCAAGGTTGGTGGCTATCGGCTCGTCACAAGTCTACGGGAGCCAGTATGAGTTAACATTCTCACCTGTCATCAGAATGAACCCGAAACTTAAGAATGAACGTGGCTCGTTAAAGACTTATTTTTGGTTTAAAAAACGCAATATTTATTTATAAAATATCAAAATATTCTATACAAAAGAATGTTCTATACAATATGACTTAAATTGAGGAATAGGCATTGCGATCTCAATTACAAAAGAAAAAAATATTTCTCGTAATACAATAAAGAAATACTTGAATGTACGTTAGATACAGCAAAAAAGAAAACTGTAACGAGAAATATTGAATCGCTGCATTTGAGTAATTAACTTTAAATATAAAAAAGAATTGAAATTCCCATTAAAATGTCTAAAGGAAGAGTGAGGAATGATAAGCAATTATTAATGGGGAATAAAAATAAATGAAATTGTGCAGCATGGCATCCCTTATGCGCGTTATTGTTGAAATAGCATTAAAAGAAATTTCATTATTACATTATGGGGTAACCCACGAAACAATGCTGCTCGATAAAGAATCATGGCTGCCGCGAGAAAGTAAGAAATTCAATAAGATACTAAACATCGAACGGCAGGATAGAAGTAATTCGCAGAGCATTGGAATAAAAATGATAAATGGAATATGAACGCCATGCTGCAGGCAAGGAATGACGTGGAGGACCAGAAGGAGGGACGACTGGTCAAGCCAGTGGCTGGAAGTGGTCTATCTGAAATTAAAAAAATCAGTAACCACGGAAGGAACATCAACAATAGTGGGACACACATCCTCGTGCTCACGAAAATTATTCGCGAGGGACAACTAGCTGCAGACAGTGATAATCACGTGGAGATTTTAATTAACATTTATTAAAATAATATACTCAACAATCACTGTCTGCAAAACAGTAAAAAAAAAAACTTAAAGAATAGAAAAAAATAGAAACTTAAATTATATCTATTTTTTTACATAAAAATCTGAGTTTTCCCGAACAAAATGGAAATCGAATTTGTGTTAATAGTACGTGTTCTAATGGTATCATTTTTGTGGCATGTAATATATCGAACAATTCGTAAAGACGTGTCATGAATATAACGAATATTTAATTATATCCGGAATTGGTTTAGTAGTACTTATTCTAATAATACTGTATGGTACCTTTGGAAACTTTCAGTGCTAAGATATGGCATGTAATATATCAGATTTGTAACAAGCTATCACGAACGAATATAACGAGTAATTAATGATAACTGGAAAAGGTTTAATAGTACGTATTCTATAGGTACCATATGATACCATTGGAAACTTTCAGTGCTAAGATATGGCATGCAATATATCAAACAACTTGTAACGACGTGTCATGAATGAATAAAACGAGTAAAGGTATGATATTCGAAATTCGCTTAGTAGGACGTGTTCTAAGGGTACTATATTGTACCATTGGAAACTTTCAATGCTAACACCCATATTCAGAATGAGCGCTTATGCTCTTGCTCTTACTCAAACCATTATTGAGAACGAATTCAATTATATGAAACCTGTATTCAACAACGGTCTTGAGTGCCTAAACCAATACGCAAAATCGCTCATTCGGAATACAGGCATAAGATATGGCATGTAATATAACAACTCGTAACGTCCATATCAATTGTTGTCCATAGCTAATTGCTATCAAGAGCAAATTGCTGTTAGGCTTAAGATCATCAATGTCTGAATTCTAATTAGACTTATTCTTGTCAAAGCTAATCGCAAGTAGCTAATAGCCCGCTTCAACAGTATATGATCGGCCTCGGTGGCTCAGCGGTTGCGTGATCGCCTCTGATGCCCGAGTACGCGGGTTCGATCCCGGCCGAGGACGACGAGGATTTTTCACGGGGAAAGCCTGAGATCACGCACTTCCTTCGGAAGGGAAGTAAAGCCATTGGTCCCGTGTAGTCGTTTGCCGGCTGCACGTTAAGGAACCCGTGCGAGGCAAAATTTGCGGCCCCTATAACGCCGTCCTGAAATGACCATAGCAGTTGAAAAGGACGTTAATACCAAACAACCCAAACCAAATCAACCATATATGATAGTGTAGAAACGCTTTAGCAATAGTATGTGAAGAAATAATCGACGCATACACAGAAATAACAATTGACGCTCGTTTCGTTTAACATTATGATAACGCTTTGTTATGCATTTATCTGCTCGAATATAAAAAAGAATTACAACTCTTTTTATTAAACCTATTGGTTCCTCAATTTTATTCGTTTAAATTCTAGTTTTTCGTTATTCTTATTATTTAGGAATTTACAATTTTCACTTTTCATAGTCATAAAGTGTTTCTCCTAGGTGCTCCTTCAAGTGAGGATAGAGGTGAAAGTTTCATACAGCCCAGAAGACCACCACGCTGTTGAATCAGTTTCCCTGGGACATCATCCTCCCTACAGGTCGGACCTCGCTCCAAGCGACTTTCACCTCTTTCCTCACTTGAAGGAACACCTAGGAGACCGGCGATTTGCTCCAGACGAGTTGAAACCCTTCACGACAACGTGGCTGAACACGCAAGGACAGGATTTTTACCGGGAAGGAATATTCAAACTCATCCCACGAACCGACAAGTACCTAAACCAATATGGAGACTATGTCGAAAAATAACCTAATGTACGCTCGTATTTACTATCTATCAGTTTGCAGTATCGGTTGTATGAAATAAAATTTACATGTTTCACTCCAGGCTTTGTAACCTAACTTTTTTGATCACCCCTCGTACTTTGTATCCATAAAATATATTTTTATGACAAACAAAATTCATTTTAAAATAATTTTCATGACAAACAAAATAAAAATTCAAATTAAGCTGAGTTGAATAATTACTAATCAATAATCTTTGAGGGTGTTTTGAAAAGTTTTGCCTCCCTAGGTTGTAACATATTTATTTTATAACAGATTTTCAAAATTATTTTTATAGCGTATACTTACATTTGTCCCCTCACTTGTAATGCACTATTCAGATTTCGACATAGTCCTCAACCCTTTTCACATACTTGCGCAACTTGTGATTAATCGGGCGAACCCGTCGAAGAATTTCGAGGTTGTTCTCGACACCAGTTAAGTTCTTTTAGTTAAATTCATTAGTTTTATAAATACTGTATTGCCTTTTCAAAATTATCTTGGCTAATTTTACTCTCTTGTGGTATAGTTTTCTTAAGCAACAGAGTTGCAGAACGGTCAGCTAATCTGTCATTTATATCATTTATAATTACATTAGTCAACACGCATTTTTTGACTAAGACCACACATGGTGTTCTTAGTAAAAAAAATTTGTATGTAGAATCCGAACCTGCTTTTAGATTTTTTCTATCACGTCACGTTTCCAAGTTATGCACTTCGAGACTTCTATGTTAAAGTAATGGGAGTGAAGAGAAGCGGCTACATTGTTAAAGTATCCATATTTTGGGGCCGCAAGGAAATTTACCAGGCCCCAAACACTGAATGATTTAAAAATGTTTCATTGTAAAACAAGAAGGCTGTGCGTGCTAGAGAAATTTAAAAATTATATTCGTAATCAGCAGAAAAAATACTACCAAAAATCGCCCACTTTCATTTTGTCACAAGAAAAATCTTAAATTTTGTTGGCCAGTGTTGTTGTTATTATTATTATTATTATTATTACCACCCTTATATTAACTCGCTCTTGTATGTTGTGAGATGGTACGGAACCTTTCAGTCGAATTTTGAAGCACTTCCGCTTTTCCATTCGCTCTTAAATTTTACATACAGGTTTGCTCCTGATGACACCACATTTTAGCAAGTTTTTTTTCAAATTTCGGTTTTTGCCCGCCAAAAAAAATTTAAATAGATTAATTTTTCCAGCATGTCTATGGAGTTTTGTTTGCGTGGAGCGCTTTATGACGTCAGAATTTGTTTTCTGAGTGGAGCAGACCGTTTCTTCTAAGTGATAAAACTTAAACTTTCATTTTAAGAGTAAGGGTGGTAAAAAATGCTTCATTTTTCTCTTTACTTATTTTGATTTCATGTATCTTATTGTCCCTCTTCTTGCTTATATATACCGTAAAATCTTGAATACCGGCCGAGTATTCAAACACACGCCAGTCTCAAAGAAAAGCCGTATTAGCAGTACGTATTCTTATGGTAACATATGGTACTGTACTCTATTGGAACTTTCAATGATAAGATATGGTATGTAATATATAAAACAATCGTAAAAATGTTTCATGAGTGAATATAACGAGTAATTAATGATAGTGGGAATTAGTTTAGTTGTACGTACAGTATCATAATCGTACAACATGGTACGGTTGGAATTTTCAATGTGAAGATATGGCTTGTTATATAACTACCATGTTCTTACCAGTTATTAGACTAATTGTTTTTCATGGCTTAATGGTATCAAGTGCATATTGCTTTTAGGCCATTATCCATAATTAATTACGGTTAGATATATTGCTAATTGCTAGTACTTAATTACTAGCTTTCATATTAGATGGTAACCTAGATACGCTATAATAATAGAATACGAAGAAACAAATAGACACTTACACAGAACACTTCAGCAATTGAAGCTCACTTCGTTTACCATTATGTAGGAATATCTACAAGTTCTAGAACTTTTATTTGTTCAAACATATAAGGAATAACTAGACTCTCCATGTCACCTGTCAGTTCTTCAAGTTTATTTATTTAAATTCTTTTTTTACGTTAGTTTACTTCAATAGTAATTTACCATTCGATTTTCATATTTATATATGTAAGTGTTTTAAAATGTATAATAAATTTATGTATCCATATATGATGCCTCGATTATATAAAACGAAAATTTGCTTCTTTTACCACTTTGGCGGAAAAATCATTCTTGTTAAAGTTTGTTTTCTCCATCGATATATATGGGACAGAGCACAAGCAAGTTCCTAGATGATACAGTGTACAGTTGAAATACATGTAGGTACAATAGCACGTGCTCTAATGGTACGATTTTGATACTCCCTTAAAATTTTCAATGCTAACATATGCCAAGTAACATATTAAACAACTCGTAATGGCGTGTCATGAATAAATATAACGAACAATTAATGAGTCAAAATTAGTTTAGTTTTACGGTTTTAATGGTACCATTTTGGTTCCTTTGGGACTGTGATAGGCCACGTAATATATCAAAGAGAACTCGTATCGGCGTGTCAAGAATATATATAACGAGCAAGAAATGGAAATCGAATTTGTGTTAGTAGTACCATTGGGAACTTTCACTGCGAACATGTGGCATGTAATATATCGAACAATTCGTAAAGACATGTCATGAATATAACGAATATTTAACTATATCCGGAATTGGTTTAGTAGTACTTATTCTAATAATACTGTATGGTACCTTTGGAAACTTTCAGCCCTAAGATATAGCATGCAATATATCAAACAACTTGAAAAAAACTATCACGAACGAATATAACGAGTAATTAATGTTAACCAGAACAGGTTTAGTAGCACGCATTCTATAGATACCATATGGTACCATTGGAAACTTTCAGTGCTAAGATATGGCATGCAGTATGTAACGACGTGTCGTGAATGAATAAAACGAGTAATTAATGATATTCGAAATTCGCTTAGTAGGACGTGCTCTAATGGTACTGTATCGTACCATTGGAAACTTTCAATGCTAACACCCATATTCAGAATGAGCGCTCATGCTCTTGCTCTTACTCAAACCATTACTGAGAACGAATTCAATTATATGAAATTTGTATTCAACAATAGGAATCATAATTTTTGGTCATAGGAATCAACGATAGGTGTCATAATAGGAATTTTTGGTCAGAAACTGTTTGAAATAGAAAATTTTAAAAAATGACACACAGTTAACATTTAAAACAGCATTCATTTATTTTCATACAGTGACTGGATCCTTCTTTGTCGTTGTGTACACCAAGCAAAATATGCAGCTTTAATATCAAACTCGTTCCTCTCTGGGCCATTGATTGATATGTTCATCAAATGGCTTACATTGGCAATATTGAGCCTATTACGGATATCTGTTTTTATGATATTCATCTCGCTAAGTCCCCTCTCACAATCTACAGTATGAATTGGGATTGACAATGCGAATTCACATATTATAGACATAGTGGTGTATTCACATATTAAATCATTCTTTCGAAGGAACTGGTAAGCTGCTGCTAATGACACGTTAGCACATCGAGTTTTCAAAACACGTTTGATTATCCCCCATCCCAAGAGCACGTTATTTTTACCAGTTCCTTCCGATTCAAAATACGATTCTAACATCATATAAATTTCTATGATATCTTTCTCGCCATGTTCTAGAAACATATCTGATTCCACGTTTGGTATATTTCTTGGTAGTAACGCAGTAAAACACTTCAGCTTGCCAAGTTCTGCAAAACGTTCATAAAGATTGCTAACCAAGGCTTCTAAAAAGACAGCTTCATTTTTTCTACAATATCTCTCCCTTTTTGGGTGTCTTTAATAATGTGACTTGAAATTCAAATTCACCTGCCTCAAGACTTGGCTTGGCACTTTCTGTAAAAAATCTTTGAATGTTGGTCCCATTGCATTTTTTAGGGTGTTGAGCTGCTGAATGGTAACTGAAACTTGTACTTCACACATTTCAAAATCTATGTCCTTTCTCTGGAACAGCAGACAAAGTTTTGACCAAAGAAATTAAATATCAGACAAATACGCAGTTATTGCAACAAATCTGTAGCAAGCTATTGCTTTTAACAACCCTTGGCTAACAGCAGCTGTATCTTCTAACAATACTGAAACTAATGCTCGCCAAGAATTGAGCACACCACATCTGCTCAGACTCAGCCACCTAGTGGCAAACACCTGCATAAACTTCCTTTCTGCCATGTTGAGGATATCTTTAAAACCTTTTAGTAAACGTGTTCTTTTTGCAGACTGATGAAAGTACTTAAAAATCCTGTTCAGAACTTCCTGATATTTAACAAGCTCGGCAAATTTATCAGCAGTCTATGCACTAGCTAAAGCTAGACGATGTGCAATGCAGTGAATTGCGATGGCATGGGGCAATTCCTTCTGCAACAGTGCTATAACTCCTCGATGGAAACCACTCATTACAGATGCACCATCTGTTGAAAATCCTGCCAGTTGCTTTACTGTTAATCCATGTTCATGTAGCACCAGAATTAATGCATCATATGTCTTTTGCTGTACATCCTCATAACTCATGTAGTACTAAAAAGTCAGTATGCATATCACCAGTTGTCAAATCCATGTACTTAACATAAACAATCATGCATTGTTTATTACTACAGTCAGATGCTTCATCAAGACATATTGAAAACCATATGCACTTTTGTAAGTTACTTAACAATTTCTCTGTAACTACAGAAGAAATTGCATGTTCCATATTACGAATGCTTTCATAACTCGTAAGATGTGTGCCTATCAATCTGGCACTCTTCCAAGTCTTTACAGCCAAGGTCAATGCAGAGATTTTTCAGTGATGCAAATTTCTTGGCAGCTAAATGTTCCTTTGCCTGAATATATATGATGTTCATGCACTTTGTAATTGCTGCCTCAGCCTTGCTGTTGCTGACAAGAAGTGCTTTTTCCCATTTTTTATTAATATTCATGCTTGTGGCTGCACATGCAAATTGGTGATCTTTAGTTTACTCATGCTTTATGAGAACATCGACATTTCCAACAGAGTGACCTGTAGTCAAAAGAAACAAATAAGAACATTAATATTATGATTTGATTACTGTTAACGGTGTGGTTCGGTTGTACGGTAATCATGTAACAGCCATGCCTAAACCCCCTTCCCTATCATTCTCAATCAAAATAAATATACATGTAAATAATTTTATTATTATAATTTAATCGATTCATCAGAGGCAAGTGCCTCATTCGTCTCATTCTTATCCTGAATCTGTTATGAAATATATATACATATATTTTCTTCAAACGAAATTTTCTTTTTAAAGCAAATATTAAAAGAGAATTAAAAGTACTTTAATCTAGAAGTGTTTAGGCATGCGGTGTGCTGTTCTCGATGCATAGTCAGGACTCATGAACCACTTACCGTCTATAGCAGTTAACGAATTTTTCTTTCCAGCGAGCTTGCATCTAATGCCTAGTTTACACAGTGCGAGTTTGTGTGTCAGTACAGCGTGCGAGTTACTGCAGTACAGCCGCTGTCATTGTGTGAACAGCTTATGCGAGTAACTGTTATGTGTGAGCTACTTCAAACTTTTTTGTATTTACTCGCCACTCGCCCATACCACCAAGGTCACAAGGTCATCACAAGTCAGTTGCTCTCACGTAGCTCGCATCATTTGGACACAAAGCTATTAGCTCGTAAGCCAGCGGACCTCGATAACGTATCTTTTTCATTTGCATTTTAAACTGAAAATGGCGGAAAGATTGTCTGCACAAGATAATATTAGGTTCATGGACTTATATAAAGAGCAAGAAAACTTATGGAATGTTTTCGATCCACATTACAAAAACAGAGACCTGAGAAAAGCATCTTTAGAATACATTGCCAAAGAATTTCTTTCCATCCATTCTCTAATCCAAATCTTTTTTTTTCTTTCCCTTTTTTGTTTAAGAGATTGTTCTAATTCAGCACACAGTACTTTGGTCATAGATCTTATGACGGTCATTTTTATTTAAGCTTTATGGCTCAACATTATCATACAGAATCCGTGCTCTCTAATGGCACTCGACTCGCACTGTGTAAACAGCAGAACCGAATACATCTACTGTCATTTTTTTCATGCGAGTTCTTAATGCGAGCTACTCTCTACTGGACAGGTCAGCAGCTCGCACTGTGTAAACTAGGCATATTCTGATACACGCATTTTCATCACGTACAATTTCAATCCTTGTGTGTACACGTGCCCATTTGTCAACAAGCGCTTTCGTTACAGCGTGTTTCCGTTTCGATTCGTAGTCTTCATGTTGCTCTCTTTTACGCTTTGACACTGATGCATTGCTCCCTTCGTTCGTTTCAGCAGGTGAACGGCGATTTTCATTTACAGTTCTTGTAACAAACTTATCCATTTTTATCAAAAGTTAAAACATCAAAGCAAGAAACCACGCGGTTACGATTGTCGTCATGTCACTTCCTCTACTTGGCGTGCATGGCGGAGGGATTCAATTCCCCAGTCCACCTCCCACCGCCTCCCACCGCCTCACACCAGTGAATATGTTGACAATCCTCCGAACAGACTATAGTCCGCACAGCATGTTTCGTCTCCGATGTGGAAGAATCTCAGATATTATAGCTACCAGATAATATTTATCAGATAATACAGCTAACAGAATTTTAATGATTTTTCCGGCGAATTTCTCAGCTGTATTTGTAGCCGATTTTGGGTTATCAGAGCCGTTCGGCGAAAAGGCTACCGGCAGCTTAATCCCTGAAATTTAACAACTCGTAACGTCCATAGCAATTGTTGTCCTTGGCTAATTGCTATCAAGAGCAAATTGCTGTTAGGTTTAAGAATATCAATGTCTGAATTCTAATTAGACTTATTCTTGTCAAAACTAATCGCAAGTAGCTAATAGCCCGCTTCAACAGTATATGATTATGTAGAAAATCACTCCTCGTATTTTGTATCCCTAACATATATTTTTATGACAAACAAAATTAATAATTCAAATTAAGGTGAGTTGAATAATTACTAATTAATAATATTCGAGGGTGTTTTGAAAAGTTTTGCCTCCCTAAGTTGTGACATTTATTTTATAACCGATTTTCAAAATTAGTTTTATAGCGTATATACTTACATTTGTCCCCCCACGTGTAATGCACTATTCAGTTTTCGACATAGTCCCCAACCCTTTCCACATACAGCATATTGCCATTAATGACCGGACACTTTCGATTTTAGACGTTTTGTCGAATATCTAGAAAAATACTTGACGAATTATCCTGAAATTTCAGGGGTGTAAAAAGGATGTTACACTTCATATATTTCAGGGAAGGTTTTCTCTCGAAGGCAAATAGGGGACCAGCAAAGAAGTGAACCAAAAAAATAATGTTTGAAATCGCCCTGTAAAAAATAATGCTTGAAATGCATTGTAGCTGTAGCATATGCTTAAGAGGCTTGTTTTACTTTTGTGTTCATTTGTATGAGAATAGCACTTATTCAACCCAATGCAATGCCATTTATAGGAAACTTGACAAACTACAGTACAGACAACACCCTGCAATCAGAATAGAAAAATATTAAATATTTGATGAAATATGAGCATTTTTACTACACTGCGCATGAAGTCGATATGAAGTTTGCTGCAGCAACGTCCTCATTATATTTATTAACATGGAATTATACCTTAAAAAGTTATGTAGATGATAACATATTATATACTACCTACAAAAATGAAAACCAGGACCAAATAATACACCAACTTCGGCAAGATCTAAAACAAATGGATAGGTGGTATAAACACCGTGGACTTTGTCTAAATGAAAATAAAACAAAAACAATAATAATATCCAGAAAACAAAGAGAAATTGAAACTTTGAAATTTCTTGGTACAATAATAGATTCCCGATTAACGTTTAATCAAGAAATAGACAAGATTATAAGTACTCTACAACGTAAAAAGTATATTCTTAAACGACTCCGCTCGTACCTAACACGAAAAGAACTCCGAACAATTATAATAACCACCGCTGTATCGATACTATATTCTAATGTTGCAATTTGGGTTAGCGCCAGTAAAACAAATCATCAAAGACTGAAAATAGCGTATAATAACATCATACGCACAACTTACAAATTGTCAAGATTGGAATCTATAACTCAATATTGTAAATTGAATCTAATTCCCACACTTACATCAATTCGGAAAACCAGATTGGTAATTGAGTTATATCAAGCAATAAAAATTCAGGGCCATCCATTAGCCAAAGTTAAAGAATATTTCATTGAATCTCCTAAATATAGAACTACAAGACAGTTAAAATTCGAATTACGAGAGAAATTATCAACTTTTAAAGCGAGGCATTTTCCATATAATGCGTTTCCAATTTGGAACGAACTTCCTTAAGATCTCCGCCATCAATAAATTTATTGTCAACTTTGTGTGAACTTGGAAACATGTATTCATTTTATTAGAAAATTAAGACACTGTTTTATTCTAAATAACGACGAACAGTAAGACGAAACATATAATAGCTGAATTCAACTTTGTTTTTATTCCTATGGAATGCTATCAATTAATAATAATAATAATTAATAATAATAATATTTTTTCATGTCAGCGTAAGGAGAAGGAAGTTGATACTTGTGTCCGATCCAAAAATAAAAGTTTGGAGAAAGCCCCTTATCGTTTTGTTTATTTTTGAGAGCAACTGAAATTCAACTCATTCTATCGGCGATATCTTTCTCAATTTTCACGATATTTGCTTGGGCTTTTTATAAGTGTAGCTCTATACATTTGGCTAATAAATTATGCAAAAGACAATTTGGTAACGCATGCGCAGTTAAACATTATTTTGTAAAAATGCTCATATTTCATCAAATATTTAATATTTTTCTATTCTGATTGCAGGGTGTTGTCTGTACTGTAGTTTGTCAAGTTTTCTGTAAATGGCATTGCATTGGGTTGAAAATCTTGCATGTTATAAACAAAAAACTTATGAAAACATTTCGACCTTTTTAAAGAAACCTTTATATCTCCATGAATATACGTGCTATTCTCATACAAATGAACACAGAAAAGTAAAACAAGCCTCTTAAGCATATGCTACAGCTACAATGCATTTCAAACATTATTTTTTACAGGGTGATTCCAAACATTATTTTTTTGGTTCAGTTCTTTGCTGGTCCCCTATTTGCCTTCGGGAGAAAACCTTCGCTGAAATATATGACGTGTAACATCCTTTTTACACCCCTGAAATTTCAGGATAATTCGTCAAGTATTTTTCTAGATATTCGACAAAACGTCTAAAATCGAAAGTGTCCAGTCATTAATGGCAATATGGTGTACTTGCGCAACGTGTGATTATTCGGGCGAACCCGTCGGAGAAGAATTCCGGGGTTGTTGTCGACACCAGTTAAGTTCTTTTAGTTAAATTCATTAGTTTTATAAATACTGTATTGCCATTTTAAAATTTTTATGGCTAATTTTACTCTCTTGTGGTATAGTTTTCTTAAGCCATTGAGTTAGAGAATAGTCAGCTAATCCATTTATATCATTTATAGTTTTTTCTATCATGTCTCTTATTGTCCCTTTCCTTGCTTATATATCTACTTACAAGTTTTTGAAGGCATTTGATGGATAGTCAGCAACAAAAGTACGTGCCACTTTGCATAGAAATAACCTTGCAAGGTGGCTAGATACTTTTGTAGTCAACTGTACAATTTCATTTCCATTCCATTTTCTTTCTTTCTTTTTGTTTCTTAATAAAGTGTGTCTCATAGCTATAAAGAAAAAAAAATTATCTCAAACATGAGTGAAAGGACTCGAGAAAGTTTACATTTTTAAAAAAATGTATTTGTGGGAATCGTATTCTATCTATATTAATAAAAATCGATGTGAGTAGATGACTACTCGAAATAGGCGCATATTAATGAGGTGGGCGTGGCCTAATCCAGCCAATCAGCGTGCAGTATTCGCATCACGTGACCCCCCACTACCCCCTACCCCGTCCTGACGTCACAAGCGTTCAACCAATCCGCGTGCAGAAGGCGACTCACCCCCCACCACCCCTTGACTTCGTGTCACGTGACCACCCATCCCCCCTTCCTGACGTCACAGACGTTCAGCCAATCCACGTGCAGAAGGCGACTCACAGAGCCCACCACCACCACCTCCCTCCCCTGTTTTGGGCGTTGGCCTTTGTTTTGGGCGTTGGTCTTTTAATTGGGCGTTGGTCTTTTATTTGGGCGTTGGTCTTTATTTGGGCGTTGGTCCCCAGGGTGGAAGATTAGAGGGGTCCTAATGCTCTCAGCAAAAGCCACTTAGGTGATTCTGGCTTACAAGTGAACACCTGTTGATTCGCTTAAATACCCTTGTTTCTGGCTAGGGGTTAGGGTACTGGCCCCTCAACGGATTACCTAATTACTAATTCACTATTGTTTCTCGGGTAACCAAATTTTTTCCAAGCTCTTTTTACAGTTTTCTAAATTAAACGACTGCTGTTTCAAGATGTATTGTTTTGTTTTTTAATTTTCAACTAATGGCTGCATTGTTTCAATTGACAGGTGTGCAGCTGAGTAGGGGCTAATACTGTCTAAAAAGGTGGGACTGAACTCTCATATACCTGTTATAAATAATAAATAAATAAATACAGATGTGTTCTTTACATAACTTAATTTAAATTTTGGTCATGGATGATGCATTTTCTAACCCCGCTAATGCTGCCGGTTTTGGTGGTGTGAGAGGTTTAGCTAAACAAACAAATCATTCTGAAAAAGAGACACGTGAATGGTTAAGGGGTGTGACAGCTTATACGCTACATAAACCGGTGCGTCATCATTACACACGTAATCGCATGCGTGTATATGCGCCATTTGAACAATTTCAAGTGGACTTGGTTGATCTAACCAGTCTGTCAAAACAGAACGATGGTTATAAATTTCTACTTACCTGCATCGATGTTTTCTCGCGCTATGCGTGGGTCATTCCTCTAAAAACGAAGAGAGGACTTGAACTTCAGAAAGCATTTCAAGAAATTTTCACACTCAGCAGTGTTCCTGTAAAAGTGAACAGCGATAAAGGGAAGGAATTTTTAAACAAGCAGGTTCAAGATTATTTTAAAGCACTCGACATCGATTTCTTCACCACAGAATCAGATTTGAAAGCTGTTACGGTCGAACGATTCAACCGTACGTTAAAAACGAGGATGTTTAAGTTTTTTACATTTACCAACAAACACAGTTACATCGACGTCTTACCGGATCTCGTGTTAAGCTACAACCACCGCAATCACAGAGCCCTGGGTATGGCACCAGCTGATGTCAATGAACGAAATGCCCCAGCTCTATGGTTGAAACAACAGAGTTATTATACAG
>JAHWFO010102151.1:109266-135909 GCA_023313115.1 Rhysida immarginata
TTGCATTGTTGGTCATGAGATATATATTGTTGGTCCATGCAGAGTGTTTGTGAATTGCGTGTTGATACCATTGTTGCAAAAACTTTGTCTTGCATTGTTGGTCATGCGATATTTCTCATTAATATGCCCTGCCATAACCATAAATATCGATTTTTTATCGATATTTATTATTTTTCCGAAATCTGAGGTAGACAGTGACCTTCCTCATGCTTTGAAGGTCATGTATGCGAAATTTTAATAAGATCGGAATAAAACTGTAGATTTGTATAAAAAACATACAAACAAACAGACCCACAAACATCCTTCTTTATATATATAGAAGAGATATATATATATATAGCAGAGGACCCGGCGTTGCCCAGGATAATTACGCTTGTAAGTAAACACACACACACACACAAAGAAACACACACACATACACAAAGAAACACACACACTTTTCCCAATCGTCTAAACGCTTGTTAGGGAGCTGAAGGAAGACACGTGTACCTCCTTTACCTCATCGAGAGAGACTGTCCTATCTATATCGTCATTATATCCATTTCCTGTTCATTGTTAATAATTCTTGGAAACGAATGTTCTGTCATTGCATCATCATTTTATGTTCATTGTTATAATTCTTGGAAACGAATGTTCTGTCATTGCACCATCATTTTATGTTCATTGTTATAATTCTTTGAATAATTTTGTGCTCATTGTTATTGGTGAATTGCGCATTGAGACCATTGTTGATGCGAACACAACGGGCCTATTGTTGCACAAACTTTTCCTTTCATTGTTGGTCATGAGATGTATATATTGGTTGGTCCGTGCAAAGTGTTTGTGAATTGCGTGTTGATACCATTGTTGATACCTATTGTACTTAATCGATTTAACAGAGTGGTAGTACTCGATATTGATGTGTGCTTGAAACATTTTTGTAAGGAGAGGGGAATAAGGCACAACCCACCTGTTATCAATTTCGATATCTCTGTTTTGATTGTTAACCTTAACTATAACAGTCGCTGTGAAGCCCCCATCTTCAGATTTGTCTTCTGTATAAAGGGTAACTATCGTTGGCTGATTGTGTTATTAATGAACTGTCATGGATAGTTCTTAGTATAGTTGCCATCTTTCATGCACGGTGCCTTATGGTTTAAAGGTCCGCACGGCCCATGGATCATGTTCTTTGACACTACTTCGAATAGCAGTGGATCATGTTGAATATCTGGCAGCTCAGCAGAAATTATGTCATCTATTTCAGTCGGTCGGATTTTTTCTTTAAGCCATACCAACATGTGTGCATGTGGAAGACGTCACTTTTGCCATTCGACCGAATACATCCAACAGCGGGTTTCTCCAAATATATTATATGGCTTTTCTTAATAACATCAGTAAATTTGATTAGTTTTTGCTTAAATACTTTCGCTGTTAAATCATGACGATCGGTGATTGGCCTTCCAAAAGCTCAACTGTAATCTCTGGCCACTTAGGGTTGCACGTAATGGTTACAAAAAGATCCGGACGGCCATGATTGCGGACATAGGACATAGCGTCTTGAACATATTCGTGCATGTGCCTCGGACTGCCAGTGAACGTAGCCGGTAATATTACCATCCTTCCTATATCAGTGACATTCCGGTTATTGGCCACAGCATCTCGTAGATGAATATTAACATCAACACGCAGTTTTTTTCTGATTTAACCTAATATAAAGAAGCCGTTCACATTCGACTTTCGCGTACATATCAACGATGTATTGATGAAACAACTGGCGGAATTGTAAGATGTGGTTTGAGGATTCATCTCTCAGCATAATGCGGTATGCATAAAACTCCATAGAAGATATTTTTTGCATCGTATTTCCTGTGAGAGAACCAATTTGTTTTATCTTAAAGTGGTAACCATCCTCGCCATCAAAAAGATAAGAGGATATTGGAGAGCATCATTTGAACGGTATGTTTCTGGAATCCTCAGCAAATTTTCACTTCGTCTCTGAACAATTATGTCGTACTCTTCCAGATCAACCATGAGTATGGCTACATCGTTAATGGTTGGGGCGTTAAAACGCCGTTCATGTTCACCAGATGTCCTCTTGTCTGCCCGTATGACTACTTTGTACTCGTCTGGTTGTGCGAATGAAATAGTCTCTGCAGACTTAAAACGATGTCTTGTCGCACACCAGATATATTAGCACATCGTAGATCAGCCTCTAATATTTCATCGCCCATGAAGTAAACTTGAAATTTTGGATTTTCACCTGGAAGGGGAAGACGTGATCCAGCTTTGTGGTAAATTTGACCCTGAACTTTAAAAGTAGGCATGAATCCACCTTATTGCACTATTGATGACGCACCAATCCTCCCTGCCCTTTTATTTTTTAGGAAATATTTAGAATCTGCTGTGTTACCATATAAGTAAGATAACAGTGGTTCTGGAGGCTCTTTAAGTGGCGGCAGCTTTACTTTTCCATTAGAGCAACATATTCCTGGTGGTTCCCATTTATATTTCTTTGCCTGACAATGGATACATACGACATCCATCCTTCCTATTAGGACTTTAGGATGATTACAGTAATCGTACTCAGAATTGTAATTAAATGCCGCTAATTTTAAATCAGAATGTCGATTCGCCACCCTTAATTGTTCCGTTCTACGTCGAACTCGTTGTACACGCAGCTCTCTTTCCTCCGAAGTTTCCCTTGCCCTTGACGTTGCAGCTCGCATACGCTGCTGCTGTAGACGAAGCTCTCTTTCCTACGAAGTTTCCCTTGCCCTTGACGTAGAAGCTCGCATATGCTCCTGCTGCAGACGAAACTCCCGTTGTTCAGGTGTGTCTGACGCCCGGATAGTTGTTTGTCTCTTAGCTGCAGGGTTTCTCTGACCAATGCTCTTTCTTTTCTTTGGTGGCATTACGATAGGTATGAGTTAATTTGGAACCTTCGAACGATTATTAAATAACACAACAGATAAATCGTAGGCTTTTTGTTTTGATGATTCGAGTTGATGTATTTTTTTCGGAATTAAACTGTAATAGGTTATGCACTGCTGAAACGTGCCAAACACACACACACACACACACGCAGACACACACACATATACACACATAGACACACACAAACACACACACACACACACACAAAGAAACATACACTCTTTTCCCAATCGTCTGAACGCTTGTTAGGGATCTGACGGGAGACACTTGTACCTTCTTTGCCTCATCGAGAGAGATTGCCCTATCTATATCGTCTATTATATCTATTTCCTGCTCATTGTTAATAATTCTTTGAAACGAATGTTCTGTCATTGCATCATCATTTTGTGCTCCTTGACAAAGCCGGGAATAAACGGCGAAACTAGTTGGAACTTCTTTATATATATATATATAGACTAACAGAGATACCCGGTGTTGCCTGGGTTAATTTACACTTGTGGGTAAAGAGATAGATCTCAAAAAATTAAATTATAACTCCCAATTGGTTAAATAATAACTCAATCAATACAACCATTCTATGAAAAATAGGAATTGTAGGTGATATACCGGAACTTTATCTAAACTCTTCTTGACTTGCTTCACCACTGTGGAGCATCAACAAATACTTTAGACTCAATTTTTCTTGGCCTTGACGTAGAAGCTCTTATACCCTCTTGCTCTATTCGAAACTCCCGTTGTTCAAATGTTTCAAATGCCCGTATAGCTTTTTCAGTTTTAGTTGCAGATTTTCTCTGACCAATACTCGTTCTTTCTCTTACCTTTCCAGACACATAAATTTTTGCCAGTCGTCTAGACGTTTGATAGGGAGCTCAAGGGAGACACGCGTGACTCCTTTGCCTCATCAATAAACGCTGCGTTATTAATGTTCTGTCACTCCATCATCATTTTATGCTCATCATTAATAATTCTTGGAAATGAACGTTCAATCATCGCATTAGCAGCATCTCAGTTACCAAAATATACACATTCCCAGAGAATATAGTCAAAATGTATTTTTAGGAAATGTTTGGATCTGATATGCCACCAAATAAGCAAGGTGATAACCCCAGCGTGGCTCGGACTTTTTTTTTGGATTAAATTTTGAAACATATTGAAAATAAACACATGAAAACGCTTAGAATTAATACAGTAAAAATTCTTAATAGAAATTCGAAAAAAAAATTGTTAAAGGGTCACAATGGATGGACCTCTCCAAGGATGCCACTGCTAGTCTTACTCACGTAATCTTACTTTAGAAGTACACTTGATATTGTTGCAATTCCACTCTTCTCTCGATGTCTTTAAGCAAAACTATTTAGGCCATTCATCACTTTGTGTAGTGTAGCAGTCGCCGATTCTTCTATTTACTTGCTTACCATTTGCTCAATACAGCACGGAGCTAAAGAACTGCTTCCTCTGTTTTCAATAGTCTGCTATCCATCCATCATCTCCAGTTACTTATCATTTTTGAAGATTTTCAAGAAATTGTTAAGTACTAAGAACTCTCTTTTCTAAGAAAAGCCTGAATAATAGGAATTTTATGCATTGTTACAAATTCAACCTTATCTATATTGAACAAACTTTGCCTTTCATTGTTGGTCATGAGATATATATTGTTGATCCCTGCATAGTGTTTGGTGCATAGCGTGTTGATACCTATTGTTGGACAAACTTTGCCTTGGATTGTTGGTCATGAAATATATATTGTTGGTCCGTGCAGAGTGTTTGTGAATTGCGTGTTGATACCATTGTTGATAAGTATTGTTGCACAAACTTTGCTTCGCTTTGGTGGACATTTCTCATTAATATGCCTTGCCATAACCGTGAATATCGATTTTTTATCAGTAATTATTACTTTTTCGAAATCTGAGGAGACAGTGACCTTCTTCGTGCTTTGAAGGTCAAGTATGCAAAATTTCATCCAGATCGGAATAAAACTGTAGATTTGCGTAAGAAACAAACAAACAAACCCACAAACAAACAAACATCCTTCTTTATATATATAGAAAGATAGAAAGATTTTGAGAAAAACTTTTATAACTATTCATTTTATTATTACTTTAATGAGGATAAAAATAGCGGAGAATTTAATGAAAGCCTGTGTGTTCTGCTTTCAAGGTAAGTAGGAAAACGACTGCAATAAGTTATCTTGAATAACCATGATCTTGAGTTGCTTTTTGAGGAATTGTCAAACTTCTTCCTTCGTTCATCTTCCTTGTGTGTCATTGTGCGAGACTTTAATTTTTCCGTTTTTAATGATGGGAATTTTTCCCTCCCCTAGTCCAGGCAAAGGTACTTAATCGATACCGGTTGGCTTGCGGAGCTTGATCTGGTTGATTTAAATGTCGTACGTAACAAATTTGGTGGGAACTTAAACAAAGTGTATTCCAACATGCCGCTGACAGTTACACAGGCAGAGGAGGCTATGGTTATCCCTGATAACTATCATCCGTCTCTCCTCATTCTCTTTCCGATTTCTTTTGTTAAACTTTGTCGCTTTAATGAATCGGAATTTAATTTTCGTTGTGGTGACTTTACATGCCTTTTTCAGCTTATTTCTAATTTTGAATGGACAGCTGTACTCTATTCTGATGATGTGGATATTATATGGGACGGGATTATTGATATCATTAGTGCTGCTATCTCTATTACTTTTCAAAGGTTTAATCGGGAGTGTTGGTAGTGGATCACATTCTGCTCGCACTGCACGTTTTTCTTCATTTCCGCGGTGGATTTTTGAGTGCACTAAAGCCATTGGGCACGATAAGCAGAATCTGCATAAAAGGTTTAAGGTCTCTAAGGACCCAGGCGATTATATAAAGTTTTCGGAGGCCAGAAGATTGTTTAAGAAATTTGGCAGCTTGATGGGCAATCTTACTTTAAGACTTTGAAATCTTCTGTCTGCTTTAATCCGAAGATGTTTTGGGCACCAACAGGTATTCCTTCTCTATCTCAGGCACACGGTTCAGCACCGAGTTGTTAATCGCATGAACATCAGCGTTGTGTGGCGACTGGATGGCTTGGTAGGAGAAGTAAGAGGGATCTTCATAATACTCTTCAGATTTGGGCATGTTGTCTCAATTAAGTGCTGAAAGTCCTTCTTTGGGTTTCCTGTGCGTGGTAACACCATGGCCCACGGGATCCTAATGTACGAAGAGTCTAATCCTGGAGATGTTTCATGTTGTCCCTCACCGATCTGGAGCAGAAAATAGGCAAACTGTTGAAACCCATCGTCCTTCTCTTGCATTGGGTGCAGTTTCTATGCGCATGGTGATTTGTAAATGCAGATGCTTGAAGTGTCCCCAAAGCGTGCTCTTCTTCAGACACTCCGTTAATTTGCGCGTCTGTTCCCTATTTCACGACGGTAGATCTGTCGGAAGTCAACCCACAACAGAACAACCTTCCCACCGAATGGCCGTCTTTCTTCCATTATGTCTTGAATCGTACGGTCAACACCCTAAACAGCATATCGACTGCTTATCAAATATTCATCCCAAACCAATGGAACTTGTCGAATCATATCTGCCAACTAGGACCGCATGGGGATATTAATAAACTGTTCTCAGTCAAATTAAGTGGCACCTTGAACATCGAGTGCACAGTCTTCCCACCACTCAACAGCAATGCTGATATTCCGCTAGATACAACTGCGAGTGTGATTTTGGATTGTCGACGAACATGGCGAGGACCTTTTCCAATACGAATGACTTTCAAATCGAAAGTGCCTAGGAACATCCTGTTTGGTCAATGATTTCACAAGCTTGTTGTGGCGGCGCAACTCAAAGAAACGTGTCAGCATCGTGTATTTCCCCCGATCTAGCACAATCGTTCTTTTGCTTGAAGATGACACTCTGCTGATTCTCCAAATGAATCGGAAGCGGAACGATCGTGTGTGACTTCTGCTAGATTTCAAACCAAAATATTCTCCAACAGCTCTCAGAAGCCGAAATATACTGACCGCCGACGTATTCTTGGATCTCATCGTTCGCGCCCAGTGTCACAGCAAAACGATCGTGTCCCTTGTACACGCACTTGTAGAGGTACTTCACACTTGTCACTGTTGTTCATACTTCGACGTTGATATGGCAATTGTACTTGTGTGAAAGCCATGGATTATAGGGTCCAACGTGGCTGTTGTCCTAAGGAATCCCTGAAGTTGACTGCACTCGCAGGCTGTTCATGAGTTCCTCGGGGGTAGTCTCATACTGCATGGTGGAGCGGGGTTGTGTATCTGGCGCTCTTATAACTAGCCTCTTGCGTTCTTGAGCGGCCTTTTCAGCCCCGTCTTACGTTCGTGCTGGCGCTTTCTCGGTGGTCTAGACACGCTTGAAACCCCGACTTCCTCTGTCACTTCTTCTACCGGAGCGCCGTCTGTTCTTGCTGTCCCGGAAGCTTCCTCTGAAGCGTTGTAACTGGGCTCCATTTTTAAAAAGCACAACACAAATAAATATTCTTCAACCACACTAACAAACATAGACATAAAGAAACACACAACTTTCATCAATTGTTTGAATATTTGTTATACAACTGAAAAGAGACACGTGTATCTCCTTTAACCCCTCAAGAGAGACTGGCTTACTTATATCGCCTGCTGTGCGCGTTTTCTGCTCATTGTTAATAATTCTTGGAACGAACAGTTTTATTGCTATGGGAACAGAAGGTTCAGTCATTGCCAATGCAATACAACGTTCAATCACATAATAAAACTGTAGAACCGTCGTGTTTGTACAGTCAACCAAAGGAAATAATCCACACGAGTTTAATACTTAATATTACATTACATGCTAATGTGTTGTTTTAATAGTTTTTTAAATTATAATTATTTAAATTATTAATGTTAACTCTAAATGTAATGTTAAATTATTAAAAATAAATTAATATTGAAACGGTAAAACATAGAGTAAAATTCAAGTGTGGATTATTTCCCTTTGATGACTTTACATTGAAAACATTGGTCTAAATCTGATTGCGGGTGATGTAGGGAGTGGGGCAGAATAAGACCATTTTTAAAAACTTTGTCTGTCTGTTTGAACACGCTAATCTCCAAAACTACTTGACGAATTTTCATGGGATTTTCACAGGTAACTTCAGCGTAGCTTGGGCAACATACGGGCTTCATTTCATCAAAATCGGCTCACGAGAAGAAGAAAAAAGATAATTTAAAATTTTTGGAGTAAGCTCAGCTTAGTACAGTTCGTAGAAAAGTCAAAAGATGGCGATTCGTTACTTGATTTTTAAAAGGCGCTCATATGTAACAATAGCGAAGCATTGCTGGGCCTGCTAGTTGTTAATAAGTCTTGAAAATGACCTGTCCTATTGCCAAGTAAGCAAAAGCATTGTTGCGTTAGCATGAAGGTATTGTTGCGTCATCATTGTTGCTTCAGTCAATCAGAAGCCAGTGTACATAAAAAAGCCAGCGGACAGAGAAAAGCCCGCGGACAGGCAGCAGAGCAGGAATCAATTTTTTATACTAGCTAGGATACCTGGCGTTGAGTGAAGAATGTTAATTACGAGGCATGTTTTTTAAGTAAGTACCGTTTTGCGATTCCGCCGCCGCAGCGCTACGGTCGGCGTTCCGCGCATGCGCGCTGGTTAACTACATCTCTTGTCTACGCACTGACGCCATTACAGTCTGATTCTTCATTGTATACGTTGTTTACTGAGTGTTTAAGATGCCTCCGACAATCGTGAGTCCCGCCGATTGTGAAGTACGGGCTGTTATACGATTTCTTAGTGCTAAAGGCGTAAAACCGATCGATATTCATCGTGAGATCTGTGAAGTGTACGGACAAAACATTATGAGTGATGGAATGGTAAGGAAATGGGTGAGAGCATTTAAAGATGGCCGCACAAATGTGCATGATGAAGAACGGAGTGGGCGTCCTTCGGTCGTTAATGAAGATTTGGTGCAGAAAGTGGACGAAAAGGTGAGAGAAAACAGACGCTTTACAATTTCATCATTGTGCGACTGCTTTCCTGAATATTCTCGTAGTGTTTTGTATCGCATTGTGACCGAGAACTTGAATTACCGGAAATTGTGTTCACGTTGGCTTCCAAAAATGTTGACGGATTTGCACAAAACCCAACGTTTAGGCAGTGCATTGACTTTCCTTGAGCGGTACCACAATGAAGGTGAAGATTTTTTAGACCAAATTGTTACTGGTGGCGAAACAACAATCCATGGAATGGCGACATTCATCATCACCCAAAAAAGTGAAGTTTAAGCAAACAATTTCTGCCCGGAAAATCATGTGCACAGTTTTTTGGGACAGAAAAGGAGTATTGCTAGTGGAGTTTCTGCCTCGTAATGAGACAATCAATGCAGCGTCTTATTGTGAGACATTGAACAATCTGCGTCGTGCAATCCAGAACAAAAGACGTGGCAAGTTGAGTAAGGGTATCGTTTTGCTGCATGACAATGCCCGTCCACATGTGGCTAATCGGACCAAAGATCTCATCAAATCTTTTAAATGGGAAACTCTAGATCATCCTCCATACAGCCCTGATCTGGCGCCCAGCGACTACCATTTGTTCCTGCACTTGAAGAAACACCTGGGTGGTCAGCGTCTTCAAGACGATAACGAAGTCAAAACATTTGTGATACAGTGGTTAACAAGTCAGGCGGCAGAATTTTATGAGGAGGGTATTCAAAAACTGGTGCCACGTTATGACAAGTGCCTCAATATTCACGGAAATTATGTAGAAAAGTAGATTAAGGTACAGGCTTTCATGTAAAAATAAAATTATTGCGATATCTTTGCACGTCTTTTTTTAATTCCAAACGGTACTTACTTAAAAAACATGCCTCGTAGTTTCACTTAAACACCTGCAATTGTTTCGTGTATATAAAGACTATTATGATTTTTGGTGCTGGGGGTCGAACCCCAGACCTCTCAGCCGAGATTTGACTGTGCTGATCGGACAATTTTATTTACCTCCAAGCTTTTACTGCAAAGCTTGACGGTACACTGTCTTTTGTTTGTCCGTCTGGGGTGTAGACAAACAAATTATCTGGGGTACAGATTCTTGAGCAAGCTACATACAGGGTATTGTTAAATTTCATGTCAAACATGATAGGAGTGATGGTATATGCGATTCCAAGCAAAAAAGTTCACATTATCATGGGTCCGAATTTGAACGATAACTGAGATATGAACAGAAATAAAAATGTCACCACTAAGATCAACAAGTTAATAACTGACTTTCTACAATACCTAGAATAATGAAGCTTTGAAGAAATAATGGGGTACATAAAACTGTGTATACTGTTAAATTTGCACGAATTCCAAGGAATAGTTTCCGAGTTACGCACTCAACTTCCTAACACTGCTAGCATGTGAGTACTAACCACCACGCGTTACATTGTTGAGTACGTAACTCGGAAACTGCTCGTTGTAATTCGATCAAATTTTAACGGTATACACAATTTTATGTACCCTGTTATTCTCGCCAATTTCATCATCCTAGATACTGAAGAAAGTGAATTGTTAACTTGTTGATTTTGGTGGCGGCATTTTTATTTCTGTTCATATCTCAATTATAGTTCAAATTCGGACCTATGTTCATATGAACTTTATTGTTTAGCATCGCATATTCCATCACCCCTATCATTTTTGACATGAAATTTAACAACACACTGTATAATTGCCCGTGTGAAAAACATGGCGTTTCCAAGTTAATGCCTGCCGCACAAATTGATTGCCCCCTGTGTCTTACCAGAGTGTCTTGCCCCCTTCTATTCACTCTGGTCTTACTGATACTCTTAGCGAATGCAAGCCGGATGGGAAACTGCAATCGCTTGAAATTGAAGGGCAAATGCATCTTCACCTGCGGCATTCCCTGTGATGATCATGGCCTCTATTATCCAACTACACAAAAATGGATTCCCACCTGAAGCCCAAGCTTCAAAAAACTGACCCGGAAGCGAGCGCAGCCCAGTCGCACCTCTACCATAAAACGTGTCAAGGCAGCAGTCACCAAAGAAAAACCCCAAACTCAAAGGAGCTTTGCCAGCCGCGTAGGGACATCCCACATCATCCACAACAACCTAGCATTTGCACGGCGTCATAAAGCAAGAGGACACGCATTGAGAGAATGGCACATTCGGGAGAGGTTCTCCAACGCCTTTTAGTCCCTTTTATTTTATTTTATTTTATTTTAGTCACCAAACGTGTCAGTCATACCTTTTCGTGCTGTCCCTGTGAAGTCGCCGGATGCCTCACCAATGGATTTCTGCGGCTTTGGTCTCTTAAAACGAGATCTTGCTCCCAGGCACCCCGCCACTGTTGAAGGCCTTTGGAAAGTGTGTCAGGAGGTGTTGGCTAACATTCCAAGTTCGGTGCTGCTTCTGCAATGGAAACTGCGATGCAGGGCGATAGTCTATAACCGGGGCCATCACATAGAGCACAATAGACGGTGGAGGAAGGGATTTTCATCGTAAAATATGACACCCAAATTCGACCGAGCTTAACTGTGGCAACCCTCTGTAGATAGGGCAGTATTTCTCGAAGAGATAAACGTGTCTCCCTTCAGCCCCCTAACACATGTTCAGACGATTTATGTGTTTAGAACCTTTGAGCAGTGTATTTTGAAACTCTTGAACAAATGTTTTCCTGCGACAATTTACAACATAACCGATAACAAAGCACTGTTTTGTGCCCTTAAATAATCGTTCGAAGGATACATGTTAATTCATATACAGTCCGTCCAAATAAATTAGATGTGCTTTCATTTAAACAATTATAAATAAACTAACTGCTCAAAATTTCGACTGTGTTTGATTATTATTGATTATTGCTTGTTATTTTTCATTTGTTACGTACTGTATAGATTAAGTTGGTATTGAAACTTATTCACGATATAGATTTTGATTACATATTATTATGTTGATGCATTTTAATAATAGCCTTAATTTGGAGGGCTCATTGCTGCTCCATTATTATTAATAATAGTCCGAGCTTAAGTTGCACGGTTTTGTTGTTGTAGATCTTTAGTGTTTAAGTTATTAATGTTAAACCACGGTCTATAGATATTCATGGTCATCGAGCTTCGGCCATTTTCCATTGTTTCGAGAAGCTAAGGAAAACAGATCGCGCCAGGTGCCGCATAGATCGCACCAGGGCCGACCGTGACCTGCGATAGAGATTTTTCATTGAAACTGAAAATGAAAGTAATGTTTCTGCCTGTCGATAGGGCGGCGCTGCAGGCGTTTTGGGGCCGATTGTACATGCAGCGCCATTTTTCAATGGAGTTGCTGCCCTATTGGGAGCTAGAAACTTTAGCTTCATTTTAACAATGGAGCTCGATGACCATGAATATATATAGACCGTGGTTAAACTTAATTAGTTGGTAGTGTCAACACCACCTAAAGAGAAAGCCTGAGCGCGGAAACGTCATACATTGTTAAAACGTCGTAAGTAGTCATCTTTAATCGCATTTCTACCAATAATAAGCCCTAAATTATGGCTAGGTATGATTATGTAACAATGTATGAAATTCTCGCGCTCAGGCTTTGAGTAGAGGTGGTGTTAGTAGTGTCCATTGTAATATGACTCTTAGCGAAGGAAATTTATCCCCCATACCTGTGGATTCCATTAACAATGCGCTATCTGAGCTCCCTAATACTGAGCGTTATCTCACATTGTTTTTTGTAACGTCCGAAGCCTTACCGTTATTTTCGCCTGTTATTGTCCTTGCAGAGACCTGGAGTGTTGATCATTTAAGTGTTCCGGACATTTCAAATTATAGGGTTTTTCCGATTAGCAGGTCCAACAAGCGTGGAGGGGGCGTTTGTGTGTATGTTTTAGATAGTTATGAATGCAGTGTTCTTTCGTCTTGCGCGTTAATTTCCTTGGATTATGAAATTTTGACAGTACAGTTTAGTTTTAAAAAAGCTTTAATTGCAGTGTATCGCCCCCAACCTCCCCCGTACAGGCAATTTTTTAGCGTTTTGTCTGTGCAATACTACGATATTACTTGAGACATCGTTTTCAGGCAAAGAGATCCTACTAGCGGGGGATTTTAACATACATTTGAATGAATCTTCCCCTATGTTAAATACTTTCCTGGATTTAAGTCATCGGGCGGGATTACATATCAACGTGTGCGCTTATACGCATTTTTCGATTTATCATCAATCTTACTCTTCCATGAATTGTTGTTTTTCAACGATGGGTACTCTTAAATGTTAATATTAGTGATCACTTTTCGTTGTTAATTGTGTATCCAGCTTCGGTTCATTGTATACCATCTAGAACTAGAAACTTCACTAGATTGGTTTCTGAGCGTATCGTAGTTTTTCGCTCTTTTTTAGCTTTGATTGATTGGGACTTCATTCTGAGTTCGGTTAATGTTATTGATATGTTATTTTCTAGGTTTATTGAACAACTTAGAATTGGGTGGGATCGTTATTTTACATTAATTAAACTTAAGCTTGCAAGAATACAGAAGTCATTTCCTCGGCATCCTTGGATCAATGATGAATTATTAGCTATGATTAAGCGGAAGAATTCTCTCTATATGAGATTTAGGAAAAACCTTTCAGATTGGTTGGTCAGAGAGTTTAAGGATTTCTCTAATAAAGTTAAGAAAAATATTACCCGTATTAAGTCCCAATGCCTTTTAACGATTAGCTTTATCAGCTGATAATTGGAAGGTAGCAAACAAATTACTCAAAAATTCTAGTTCACCTAAATCACCTTTCGAGGTAACTGCTTCAGCGCTAACGGACTTATTACTCACGCTGTTACCATCTGGCGAACCGACAAACTCTGAAGATAAGCATACAATTAATAATGATAATATTTTATCTCCAGCAAGTTTTTTTCACCACCCCAACCACCACGGATGAGGTTAGATTGGTGATTGTTGGACTAAAATCGAGCCCAGCGGTCGACCCTTTAGGCTTCGGGCCGATGTTCTTAAAGCTTTAGCTGGGGAGATTGTGCTCCCCTTGTCAATCATATTTAACCATTCATTGATTTCTGGTACGTTTCCTTCCGCTCTGAAACTCGCTAGAGTAACCACTATCTTTAAGAAAGGGGATCCTGCAAATTTTGGCAAATCCGGGTCGCAGAATTTTTTCTTCCATTTTTCAATTGAAAAATAATTACCTATGCTTGGAGACGTATCTCCAGTTAATAATTAATATTATAATCTTGTGAGTTCATCAACTTTCTGATGGTTTGGAGTAGAGAAATTCTCGATCTGCGGGCCAGGTTCCCGTCTCCCATTGGGCTTTCAACCGTGACAACTTGGTTGTCTTTAAGACACCTTGAGACAGCTTGGCTGTCCGTGGTGTCTGCGATAGTTCAATTGGTAGAGGCGTCGGCCATGATAGTCGAGGTTCCTGGTTCGAATCCGGGTCGCAGAATTTTTCCTTCCATTTTTCAAATGAAAAATCATTACCTATGCTTGGAGACGTATCTCCAGTTAATAATTAATATTATCTTGAGAAATTGTTTTATAAGCGTTTAGCATCTTATATTTTTTCTAGTAATCTTATCAGTAGTATGCAGCATGGCTTTGTTCCGAACAGGTGCACAGATACTGCTTGCTTTGAACTCACGGAGTCTATTACAACTGAAATGGTCGATAATAATTTGGTAGCAGCATTATTTGTGGATTTTACGAAAGCATTTGATACAGTTTCTATTCCGTTATTACTAAAAAAGCTCAGAGCGCATTTCCACATATTTGGTTCACCACTGGCGTGGATTGCGAGCTTCCTTCAGGATAGGAAATACTTTCTAAGGCATGATGGTTTTTCTTCATCACTGATTAATAGTACCACAGGGCTCTATTTTGTCTCCCATACTGTTCGCTTTGTTTATTAACGATCTTTCTAATGCCTTAGCTGGTTATAATGTACGCAGATGACGTGACGCTGGTAGTAGCCAATAAAGTTGCTAATGATCTTTTGAACTCTATAAATGTTGGAGCTAAGAGGCTATTTGATTGGAGTGGCCAGAATAAGTTAAGAATTAATGTAAATAAGCGATGTTTTTCTTTCATTCTATTATATAAGTCTCTAATCCACTCTAATCTATGCTATGGTATTATATTTTGGGGAGCTGCTGAACAATATAACTTGTCTAGAATCTTGAAACTGCAGAAGTGGTTTTTGCGGATTCTTCTGAAAGTTTTTTATTATTTTTTTTTTATTTTATTATTTTTTTTTTAATTAATTAATTAGATCCAATACGTCCATCCAGGGCCTGTATGGCCAGAGGCCGACGAGTTGGGTCCCTGGATGGACCTGGATTCACGACTGCTGTTTGATGGTCGCAGCAGCCGGGGGGGTGAAGATTGGCTGTCACGGATGGTCGCCCATCCAGTGACGAGCCGTGCCTGATGTAGCTTAACTTCGTAGAAGTTTTTCAGTGAAAGCCCACCAGGCCACGGCCTCCCCCATATTTCGTAGAACTTCGTAGGAGTTCCCCGTGGTACTTCTATTTCTTGTTATTTTCAGTAATTGGAAATATTTATTTATAAGATGCAACTTTGCGTTTTTATATATAAGGCCATAAATCGGCTTTTACATATTTCACCTTTAATATCTTCAACCTTAGTAAAGGATATACACGGTTACTCTACTAGGCAAAAGTTTAGTATATATTTGCCTAAAGCAAAGAATAAGTTCGCAAGTAATCTTGTTTCCCATGGTGGTATTTTGGAATGGTCTAAGCTCCCTTGTGGTGGTGGAATGGTCTAAGCTCCCTTGTGGTGGTGAAATGGTCTAAGCTCCCATGGTGGTATTTTGAATTAAATAAACTGAAGATTTGCAGAAAGAAAATCCTGTCTTGATCATTTTATGACGTTTCCTTGTGACTACTGAAAAACTTCGAAAATGTTATGTTAAATGTTATATCGTTAGAAAGAACTTTAAAAACTGATCATTTTATCCTCTGACACTATGTCTTAGTTTAATACTTTCAGAGAAAATTAGTTTAAAGCTATATTGATTTTATATATTTAATTAACTCATTTCTTATTCTTTCTGCATAATGAGATATTTAAGATAAGATTATTGCCATCTTTAATTATTTAGAGAGAATATTTCTTGAGAGTTTTATATTTTGGCAATTAAATTCTTCGGATTTCATGGTAATATTTCTATAATACTAAATTTAATGCATTTCCATTGCAGCTCTGATTACTCTATTTGTTTGTGCATAATGATTATTCTATTTGTTGCTCTGACAATTTTTTATTTTATTATTTTTTTAATTAAAGAGATGGGGATTAATAATAAGATGGGTTGTTCTCCGTCAAATTTTGATGGGATCTATCTAGTTATAAAATAAATTTAAAAAATTTTTCGATTGGTTTTGGCATAATTGTCGTTGATTACTTTATATAAACACAAAAAAATGAGACTTGTAACCTTTCAAGCAGTCAAAAGAAAATAGCTTCCACTTACACCTGTAAATCACTTCCGCATCACACCATAACGAGCGCTGCATCAGCTTATCTCTTGATCACGCATAGAATTATATCGATACTGTGCACCATTTATGTTACATTATTAACCAAATAGATTAGTTTATTATTAATAAAACAAAAATTCTCATCAGAACAGCCAAAATAATCTTTTTGTCAACGTAGTTGAGCACGTGACGTAAAGCTTGCCTACCCCAGATGCTAAGCAAAAACTTAATGGAATCGTTCCATAGTAAGCATGTTCGACTAGACACCTGGAAAAAGCAATCTCATTGGATTGAAGTATTGTAAGGAAGCCGAACAATTTTGACCTAGGTAAAAACCTTTTTGCACCCGACTGTACATCTACTGCCTCCCGCCAAGATAGTTTTTTATCCAAGTTGTTATTGCTATATATTTCTGCATCAGCATTGAGGAAATATTGTTGCCATAGAAACCAATGTAGTGATGATGCAACAATATTTTCAAGATGATGCAATGAAAAAATGTTCAGTTGCCTTGGCAATAGAATATAGAATTATTAACAATGAGCAGAAAATGAGTATATAGATAGGGCAGTCTCTCTCGAGGAGATACACGTGTCTACCTTCAGCCCCCTAACAAATGTTAAGACGATTTGTTTGTTAGGAAACCTTGAACACTGTGTTTTGAAACTGTTGAGCAGATGTTCTCGGGTGAGTTTACGACGATAACAAAGCATATATCAACTCGACTTTTCAAATCAAAAATCCCACTTTTTTGTGCGTTTTAATAATCGTTCGATTTACATGTTAATTCATATCCATCTAAATGCCACTAAAGAAAAGAATGAGTATTGCTCGAAGAAGACAAAAATTTATTCGGACGTTGGGGAGCTGCTTCTACAGCAGGAAAAAATAGAATTACTGAAAACCAGTTTGAGATATTATTTAACTTTTGGAGTTTGTTCTGTTTAACTACAACTGTAATTATCTCGGGCAACGCCTGGTGACTTTGCTAATTGTTAATAATTCTTTTATCATTTTATCCTCATTGTTATTGGTGAATTTCATGTTGATACCATTGTTGATACAAACACGATGGTCCTATTGTTGCACACACTTTGCATTGTTGGTCATGAGATACCCCTTATTAATATGCCATGCCATCATTATGAATATCGATTATTATCGATAATTTTTTTTTTTCGAAATCTAAGGTAGACAGTGACCTTGATTTGAAGATGTGTGCAAAATTTCATCAAGATCGGAATAAAACTGTAGATTTGTATAAGAAACAAACAATGCCACAAACATTCTTCTTTACATACAGGGTAAGTCAAACGTCTGTTCCCCCTTCCTATCTTGGATACCAATACAGAGAATGAATAGGAACTTCACAGGTGTTCTATCTGATGGAGCACCTTTCATCATCTCAAATCTGCAAATAAGGGCACAGCCAAATTGTATCTCGAAAACCGTAAGAGATACACAAAAAATTCCAATTGCACATTTGTTCAACAGCAAATTCCAAATAAAGCAAAAAAAGTTCACCAAAATCCGATGATAGCTGAATGCGCTGTTCGACTGCCAACTAACAGTGTAGATGCTATTCCAGAAGATGCTATACCCAAAGCAATTTCATTTCTTTCGCGAATCTCAGCCAGCAGAATATTTATTAGAAATGTTTTTCCAGTTAACCCGGGTGCGTCTAGGAAAAAACTACCACCATTTCCATCCTGAATGAGACTTAAAAGAGTGTCATAGGCTTGCCTGTGGTCTGAGACTAATATGGGTCTATTATTTTCAACAAAAAGTTGGAGAGCCTTAATGTGGTAGTTCCTTTCCCTCCAAAAATCTCTATCTAGGATCTCATGACCATTTCGATTCGCCGCCTCTAGCCAAGCTGCAAGAGTTTTGCCGTTAATAGAGATGCATTTGTCCTCAAGAAGTATAAGCGCTTGTTTCATTATTTTCGCAGTGTAACTTGAGTTAATGATTGGGTTAGCTCTTTGTGCCTGTTTGAGAATGTCTTCACTTAAATTTTCTTTATATTTATCCCAAAGGCATTGTGGATTTGATGGAGCGCACGTCATGTTTATAATGGCAAAAAGACTACCGAGTTGCTTTGGGAAACACGTGGCAGATCCCTCTGCCAGTGTCGTGTCCCAGTGTTGATCGTTTTCAAGCAATCCGTGTTTCTGACATGCTTCAGAATAGTTTTCACAGTTGTCCCTCGAAGGTTTTAAGATTAAATGATGTTGGTCCTGGCACAACTTGAAGCAACATTCTCAGGTAGTAGCACTCAGCATTGCTGGGATGAACAGTGTAGACACGGCCAATGGCGTCAATTGCGCATATGTCGGTAAGACCTGGAACTTGGGCTCCTTTCTTCCTCCTGCAGAAAATTTTGTGTGGCGCGTTCCAGGTACCTCGACATAGAGTAATGTCTTTGAAATGGTTCTTGCTGGCACAACTGGAAAAACGCTGTTAATGTTGTGTTGGAAGCAGTGGCTGCTTGTCCATAGGGGCTGCAAGGCTGCAGCCCCTCCAGCTTAAAATGAAAGTTACATTTTATTACAGATGAAGGGCGGATACCACTTTTCCACAAAAAGAGTTTTTAATCTTCATATATGTATAGATTTCGGATATGTATACATATTGAAGATGGCTACTTAGTAGCCGAAATAAATATATATGTATATGAAGATTAAAAACTCCTTTTGTGGAAAAGTGGTATCCGCCCTTCATCTGTATACAAGTATCCACAGTTCGCCAAGATCAGTCAATTATATTGTTTATATAATTTTAGCTATTACATTTTATTATCGCTGTTCTTAATTTTCTTATATATTTCTCTAAAAATCATTATTTTCTTATTTGTGATATAATACTTTTGAAAGCAAATTTTATAACTACAGTTGTATATTACATTAGTTCGTGTGCTGTGCGAGCTTGTGCTAGAATCAGTGTCACCAGGTTCTAAAATTCGAAATTACTACGGCACAAGGCTTCCTATTACTACATATTGCTGCGTTTAATGTCCCAAAATACTACCTATCAGAGATAAATAGTGCAGTTATATTTTGCTCCTAAAATGCTATACAATCTAGTAAACGAGTCGACAGTGAGAGTGAGGGCGGGCATACTTCACCACCACCTACCAGCACAAAGCAACAAATCTCGGTTACTAGATTTTTTGTACTTATATATTAGATGGAAACACCAAGATTTGAAATCCATGACTGAAATTGAAAAGTAAAATCTTATTTTAAATATCCGAAGTAGACAAGAACATTAATCATTATCATGGAGTCATTCACACTCTACATAACACTGGCCAACAAAATTTAAGATTTTTCTTGTGACAAAATGAAAGTGGGTGATTTTTGGTAATATTTTTTCTGCTGATTACGAATATAATTTTTAAATTTCTCTAGCACGCACAGCTTTCTTGCTTTACAATGAAACATTTTAAAATCATTCAGTGTTTGGGGCCTGGTAAATTTCCTTGCGGACCCAAAATATGGATACTTTAATAATGTAGCCACTTCTCTTCACTCCCATTACTTTAACATAGAAGTCTCGATGTGGATAACTTGGAAACTTGACGTGATAGAAAAAGTCTAAAAGCAGATTCGGATTCTACATACAAATTACTACTAAGAACACTATGTGTGGTCTTAATCACAAAATGCGTGTTGACTAGTGTAATTAACAAATCCCTTTCTTCACTAACTTGAGCTTACCTTTTTCTTCTTCTTGAATTTAGGTGTTGTGTCTAACCTTGACTGTGGTGCTGATGCACGTGCAATCGTCTCTATCAGAGTCATAAGTTTCGGTTTCTTCATCTACATTTCTTTTTCGTATCGTTCCCATTTCCACAAAATTCACGATTACACCTTGAAAAACGATTGGTAAGGTACGATCGATTGACGAATGATGCTGTGGCTACGTGGCGTATGCAATGCAATTCGGCGAATATGGTTGTGTGCAGCAGGCGGAGGGAGCGATGCGTTATGCTATGTGGAAAGCTACTGGGCTGCTGTCTGGCGGAAGCGATGTGAAACGTCAAACGGAAACAACAACATCCACGTCATCCACTTACGCAACGCAAGCATGAGTTATCACATAACTAATTCTCTAGGTGGTGTTGCATGTTGGACGTTGGACTGATACCCATGCTAAGGTGACCAGACGTCCCGGATTAGCCGGGACAGTCCTGTTTTTTGACTCTTTGTCTTGACTTGAAAAAACGTCCCAGATTTGTCCCGGTTTTGAATAAAATGAGCCGGGTTGTCCCGTTTATTCTCAGAAGGAGTATTTTCTCACATGAACAATATCTGGAAAAGTGAAAAAACTCAACTAGATGTAATAAAAGTTGCATGGAAAAGTTTTTCGTTTGTGTATTTTACTTTCTTACTTCCAGTTGAATTTTGGTAATCAAAACTCGTCACTTCCGGTCATTTCCGACTTCATTTGATGCAGCTTCCAGTGCACAGCAATGTGCATTCACTTCCGGTTCCGGTCATTGCAGAGTGTCCCGGTGTTTGCCTTTTGAAAATCTGGTCACCTTACCAATGCGCATGTTTTAGGTTATTACTACACCTATTACTGTGGAGATGTCAAATATTACTACATATTACTGCTTTTTCCAAATTACTATGGTCATTACTACGGCTAGGATTTTAGGCCATTTATTACTACGGTAATAATGAAATTACTACGTCTGGTCACACTGCCTAGAATGGCTAAGAAGTGTTGCCAACTGAGCGCGCGGATTCACATGCGCAGAGAGCCCAAAAAGTGCGAAGGTGTTAGGCGGCCCTCTGGTGGTAAAATTTAATTAAGCATCGACAAAAATCTGGAATTTCACTTCTTTTCAAATATCCTGCATTTAGGAATTATTTATGAATTAATTAATGGATATCAGATCACAGTTTTAATATTTAGCAAAGTTAATGACAATTATTTACAAAATTATTTACAAAGAAATTTTTTTTACCAAAAAATTAAAATAGTTACATTTCATACTATCAGGACCAAGAAATTTTTTCATTAAAGACAGGTTTCCACTATATACAGAGTCCACTATAGACAGGTTTTATTGTATTTTAAGAATTCAAAAGTTGCTGGGATGGGTTAGGTGATTCAGCAGAGTATAAAGGTTTAAATCTATTCTTTACTTGCTCGCCACATGAAATTTTGGTAGAAAACAGGAAGTTTAAACCCTCTTTTCAAAACCCCCCACTTCTACATAACAAAAATATTTATATCTACTAATATAACAAAATAATTCACTAATACATTTATTCTTTACCTCCAACAATTTTGCCATTTTCACTAGTCTGAGGTTAAAATAAGATAAGCGCCCGAAAAGAGCACAAAACATTTAAAAAGCGATGAAAAAAGCACAAGACGCGAATTTTAAATTTAGTACGCCAAATCAGCACTAGATACCGTCCAAATCGCGATTTGGCGCCTAAACTGGCAACACCAATTGGCACCGTAACTCCGTGAACTCTACCAAATTTAGGGCTTACTATTGGTAGAAATACGATCAACAATGGCCGAATTATGATGTAACAACGGGGCCAACGATATAACGGGCCCCAGCGCGGAAAAGTCACCCCATCTTTCCTATATTCTTGTGGTATATGGATTCATATATATAGAGGAACCTAGGCTGAGGACAATCAGGACGATCAAAACGGACTAGCTCTTCAAGGTATCACTCTACTCTCTTTTCAGGTATCATTTCATTATTCTCATTTCACGGTGCGCCCTTTTAGGGCGATATTCACCTTCTGTTACGCCTTATGTGCTGGTCCCTGGCGTTGGAATTAATATTCCCGTAAACCAGTACATCAAGACGCTCATTATCCTTCTGGGTCCCTGGCGTTGGGATTAATTTCCTCGCAAACCTAACTAAGGACATTTTCTCATATCATCTATTATTATTCTAATCATTCACGAGCGGATCCCTGGCGTAGAATTAATTTTCTCGCAAACCTGACTTTTTTCTTAGAGCTAGGTGCGTCCTTCTTAGGACGGCACACACCTAGTTGCGAGGTTACTCCCCCCCCCCCCCTGGTTCTATACATTTATATATGATGGCTTCGTCCAAATTAACCAATATGAAGTCGCCTAAAGAGCATTTGCTAGTGGCGGATGGTAAAACTTGGAAAAAGGCCTACCGGGATGCCTGCGAAAAGGCCTACCGGGATGCCTGCTTGGATGCTAGGTTTGCTGCATTTGACCTAGTGTTCAACGAAATGTTAGAAGCCCTCCAGGATGAAATAAACGCTAAGTATAGTGCACTGGAGGAAAAAGTCGAATTCCTACACAAAAGTTTTGAGGAGAAGTTCGAAGGTATCAATAAGGAAATTAAGGACTCTCGTAGAGATGTTACTGACAAGATAAGCGAACTTAAGGAAGCCTTTGGGAAATGCTCCGGGACTCCGAAGGCAAGAAACTCCACGGAAGATAATCCAATTGATAACAGCAAGGTAAGTGATGTCTTAAAAACTATTTCCTCTTCTAATAGTATGGAGTCTATGGATATAATAGAAAATAGTGACTGTACGACAAACGGTGGCTGTAAGAGAAGTCACTCTGATGGAACCGATGAAGAAGTGGATGACAGTCCCTGGATTGGTGTCACTAATAAAAAATTCAGAAAAGGCACGAGGATCGATAACCTAAAAACCGTCTCCAGAGTAAACGAAGAAGTCGTCAGCGCGTCTAGAATGAGGAATCTGAAGAATGGACAAGGTCGCTCGGCTAATGAAGACCATAGAATCACGAAGAGGTATGTACCGCCGATTATCGTGCGGACTCATGGCGTCTCGTTTAAGACGATTTTAACTGAGCTCGAGAAGCATGTTCCAGTGGAAAAGATCACCGGTCAGTTGAGTTGGATTTTCTGTGTCATACAGGCGTGGCCTGTCAATCTGTGGGGGTGAAAGGCCAGATTATCACAGGCGAAACCCAATGCGCATGCTCCTGACCAATTCTACACGTGAAATTCCTTTGCGTTCATATAAAAAATATTAATTTATTTTTGAATTTTATTTATTAATTTACTTTTAGATTAAGTTATAATCCTTTTATGATCATTAAAAATTAATTTGTTAATTAAAAAGTTTAAATTTTATTTTTTGCTTCATTTGTAGATAAAGTTAAAATTCCTTCGAGTTGATTAGAAACTATTTATTTAATTTAAATTTCTTTTTTAGTTCATTTATAGATAAAAAATTACAATTCCTTCCTGTTGATTAGAAACTTGTTTATTTTATTGTAATTACTCTTTTTTTTTTTTTTTTTTTTTTTTGTATATTACAATCAGAAGAAATTTTTAGGCTAGATTACAATTTTTTTGTTATATTTTTATTAAAATGCAAGCTTTTTAGAACTGTGTAGAAAATTTTCCTAAAAAATGCTTGGACCCAGTTTTAATCTAAATTAATCTAAATAATTTATTTATTTTATAAATTTAATTTTAAAAATTTAAAAATTATAATAGATGATAATTGAATGTCGATAAACATTTTATAGATAGGACCTCGCATTGCCATTGTTTTGAATTAATAAATAGATACAGACCATGACGTAATACCTTGAATAATTTCATTAAAGACTCACATATATAATTAAATATTCAAATTTAACGCGTGAAACAAATTTTTCATAATTACATCACCATAAGGTTTAAATATACATTTAATTTGAGGATTGCGGCAGTTCAATATCAAATAAAAGTTTAAGACGAAATTGTTTAAACGATAAAGGCGGATGTTATTATAAAGTCTTTGCATCGTATACCGCGTTTATCCGAGAATATGGCGTGCATTTCAATATTATTTTCGTATGAGAATTCTTCAATTACTGTGGATAACGACATAATCAGTAAGACGACAACCTCTTGTCCACAACTGGATTTTATTCCGCAAAATCCAGTTGTGGACAAGAGGTTGTCGTCTTATTGATTATTATTTTCGTATGGTAAATGTATAACTGTATTTTCGGACGGAGGGAGTATTTAACTAATGTTCGTTTTTATGTAAACAAACAAAAAATCCCAAACTCTTAATTTCCTCTTCATTAATTCCTATTAGTTTAATTACAGTGTTTACTTGATTATTTATAGGAAGCTTTAGAACGAAATAGTCACTTGAACCGACTTGTTTCAATAAGTTTGATTTTGTCAGTGCCAACGACATCTGCGATATTTAAAAGAGAGAAAGAGCTACATTTTTTCTTTTTAATTATAGATTAATTCAACCCGTTTAAAAAGTGGATTTCTTGTTTATTTGAATTTACCCGCACCCTCTACGAAATTATAACTCCAATAAACGTGTACATTCAATAATTGAAGTATGAATTAACTGAGAAAGTAAGTGCTAAAATTCTTGGCAAAATTATGACCCTTTTTAATTGAATTTTATTTTTTATTTGACTTTAACAATACTTTTAATATTCATTTTGATATTGTCGTCAGTTCAAAGTAAATAATTTGCGAATCATTGAGCTAGCTCATTTTTACCACACACACACACATAAACGCACATATATATTTTTAATTGCATAATTTGCGAAAGTAGTGAAATGCATTTTCATCTACGCCCAAGAAATCTACAAGAAAACTGGAATTTAGCAGGAAAGTTGGAACTTTGCCAACCCAGCTACCCTTTTCACTGAACAGACGCGGCCTGTACCAGTAATCGTACCAGTTTGTGGGCGATAAAGGCAACAGGCGCGATGAAAAAATCTCATCCCCTGCCCTTTATCGAGTGGGTAAATTGAAAGGTATGGCTAGCTAATGTAGGCAAAAACAGAAAAACTCATTAGAACTTTATTACTTATTAGAAAACAGTACATTTGAAAATGAATGAGTCGTTACCCTGAAAAGCTAATGGGCCCTAATTTTTTTCATTCATTCTCATTAATTTTCCAAATGTAGGCCCTACTGATTTCTAATAAGTATAGTTTTTGTCCACATAGCCTAGCCATACCTTTCACTTTACCTACTCGATAAAGGGGGCAAGGCATGAGATTTTTTCACCGGGTTTTTTGCTAAACCCACTTTTTACATGATGCTCTACAATTTTCTAAATAACATATGGGGTCTAACCCCTACAAAATTAAAATTTTCAAAATTTACCCCTTCACCCCCAGGGACGCGAAATGTTTTTATTCTGAATTAGGGGACATTAAAACCAAATACATGTAATCAATATTCATTTTCCCCCAATCTGTTCCCCTTGAGTCGTTATTTGGGCCTAAAGACGGGACACCCAATTATGAAACACCCTGTAGTAATGGTGGAGATATCGTTGAAACGTAGAAAGCCTATTAAAAGTCATAATCAGTCATAGTATAAAACAAATTGCATTCGAGTCGACTAATCTGCGTCATTTTTTAATTTATTTAATTTCATTTATCAATTTAAAAGAAAAAACGAAAATAGAAATTAAATATAAATACGAAAACAGTGTTACTACAGTGGCTAGAAGTAATAGTGTGTCAACTGAATACTAAATGCAGGCATGAGATTGTAATGATGACTGATGACACCGCCAGATGGCATGACTATCTAATGCGCCAACAATTACTCTATAATGCATGACATTCAATGTAAGTTTAACAGCATTTACGCTTTAAAAATACTTCTTTAATAAAATAAAATGGTAAACTTGAAATAATATGCAGACGGACTTAATTAAATGAATATCAAAGCAGTATTCGTTTTATTTATTATTTAATCGAATAGCCATTTTTCTCATTTCTTGGTTGGTTTACATTTGTTTTACGGTTTCGTTATTGTGCCTCTAAATTAAAATTTAAAATATAATAATATAACCCTGCAGTAACAAATAGCATTATCAAGTTCTACGTTCTTACGCACTTGCACTTTCTAGTAAAGAGACTAAACGAAGAAAGAAGTGCAAAACGTGAGAAAAGTAAACTTTTAATGTACACAATAACATGTCATAAATTATAAATTATGAAAATTGTAAAATATAAAAAGAACATTTCATTTTAAAAACCATTACGCTTTTTCCATATAATTATCTTCTGCGCTTAACTTTTTGTAACTACAGCTATTAGATTAAATAGTTATTAAAACGAATATTGCTTTGCAATTCATTTTATTAGGCTTATCTGCAAATTATTTTAAGGTTACACTCTTTTTTTATTTTTTTAAACAAGTATTTTTAAAGCGTTAATGCTGTTAAACTTACATTGGATTCCATGCATTAGAGAGTAATTGTCGGCGTATTAGATAGTCATG
>JAHWFO010102152.1:0-19349 GCA_023313115.1 Rhysida immarginata
GTTTAAAAACTCCTTCCCTTTATCGCTGTTCACTTTTACAGGAACGCTACTGAGTGTTAAAATTTTTTGAAAGGCTTTCTGAAGTTTAAGCCCTGTCTTCGTTTTTAGAGGAATGACCCATGCATAGCGTGAGAAATCATCGATGCAGGTATGTAGAAATTTATAACCATCGTTTTGTTTTGACAGAGTGGTTAGATCGACCAAGTCCACTTGAAATTGCTCAAATGGAGCATATACACGCATGCGATTACGTGGGTAATAATGTCATACCGGTTTATGCAGTATAAAAGCTCTCACACCCCTTAACCATTCACGTGTCTCTTTTTCAGAATGGTTTGTTTGTTTAGCTAAACCTTTCATACCACCAAAACTGGCTGCATTAGCGGGGTTAGAAAATGCATCATCCATGACCAAATTTATATTAAGTTATGTAAAGAGCACATCTGTATTTATTTATTTATAAACTGGTATATGCGAGTTCAGACCCACTCTTTTAGACAGCATTAGTCCCTACTCAGATGCACACTTGTCAATTGAAACAATGTAGCAATTAGTTGAAAATTAAAAACAAACAATACACATTGAAACAGCAGTAGTTTTATTTAGAAGAAAAATGTAAAAGGGCTTGGAAAAATTTGGTTGCCCGAGAAACAATAGTTAATTAGTAATTAGGTAATCAGTTTGAGGTGCCAGTATGCCAACCCTAGCCATTTAGATGGGTATTTAAGGGCGTCAACAGGTGTTCACTTGTGAGACAGAATCACCTAAGTGGATTTTGCTGAGTGCATCAGGACCCCTTATCTGTCACACTGGGGTACATCCGAAAATTATGAAATTAATTTTACTTCAGTCTTAGGCCACCTGAACATGACTGTCATCACGTGATTAATCAAGAAAAGATCATCATCAACCAGCTGTGTGACCCCAACCACAAAAGGCCAAAAATGACCACACCCAAAACAAGGACCAACGCCCAAAAAAGGACCACACCCAAAAAAGGATCACACCCAAAACAGAGGGCCAACACCCAAAACAGAGGCGCCAACACCCAAAACAAAGTGCCAACACCCAAAACAAGAACCACACCCTAAAGGACAAACCCCAAAAATCCACACTAGAGGGCCAGAGTATGACCAAAGAGGTAATGCCTTAGAAAAGCAGAGACACACCCTGCCAAATAGCCTCGGGATACAAATCAAGGGACAGGGTCCCAGGGGACCATAGCGCATTCCAGAGCAGGCTGAGAACAAAAGAAAAAGTGTCGGCATCCTTTGATCTTTTGAGAATTCACCCCCTCCACATTCCATGAAGACTCAATCGCCTATTGTTCTACTGTCCCATCCTTGGTTCAATTGGCATCTTGTATCTGCAAATTCTACATAGTGGCTATTGTCATCGCCTCAGTTGGTGTCAGCACGTTCTTTGTAAAAGTTGTCAGTTCGTAGCCTATGAAAAATTCCGTTTTTTATATATTTTTGCAATGTTTGTTGAAGCTTATTATCATACATCTTTGTTTGAACTTTAATATTTCACTGATAAGTTTGTCAATTCTGTAGGCTATTGGTAACTACTCTGCTAATTAAAGTTTTTCTGGGTTTATTAAGTATACGATTACCGCCTCTATCTCCTTCGTGACACTTTTATAATGGACATCTCCCATCCTATGTTGCCCACACTTTTAATTAACTCACCAACAAGTTTATCAGAATTTCTATTTAAATTTTATGGACTTCCAATCAATATTACAGAATTTGCAGCAGTGAATTTTCCCTTACGTTATACAGTCTCGTTAAAGTTATCCATAGGCTAGGTATTGTTCCAAACAAGTTGGTTGAGGTATGCAAAGCTTACATTACATTATAAATTGGTGATATGATGAGGTCGTATGTAAAAATATCTTCAGCGATAAAGTTAGATTATTCACCCATGGCTCTTAATTGCTTCGCATTTGTGAATCAAAATCTCGTTTGTGTTGGTGGCGTTTTAGCAGACCAAATGTTTAGATTTGTTACAAAAGACTCCGGTTCACTTGGCAAGATCAGCGGCTAATGTCCTCTGGCCGCCATTTGGAGTGATATCACGATGACGTTAATAACGGGAGAGATTCTGATTGGTTCCCTTATTTTTAAAAGTAACGTAGATTCCGTTACGCTTATGACTTTTTCGATATAAATGTAATTATAGCCATAACGCCGCATTTTATAAGGGAAAAGTCCTTGCCGCAAACTCTCTAATAAGCCAATTTTCCAACTAGCTAAAGAGCTAAAATTTGAAACATACTCAGTGCTCATGGCAATGCATGTTAACGGAATTTTTTTTTAAATGGTTTAAATGGTTCGTGTTCTAACTGTAATAATTCAATATCAGAATTGCCCAATTGATTCAACAAACAACTCGTTTTGACGAGGGATGAATACATACGTAGTTTATTTATCCACATTTAAGATCGTTGCTGCTGGCTTGATACGATCACATCCGCAGCCGACGAAAAAGACAGGCCGCCGCACGGAAGTCATTTGACCAATGTAATCTGAGCAACAGTTTTTTTTGAAATTTTTACTTCAAGAGATATTATAAAACATATTGAAAGTGTGGTTGAAAAAAATCCTTTTCTCCTAAATATTAATTGTTCCACTGGATCTCGACGGAAATAAAATACGAGTCATAAGGATGTTAGCCTATTATGTAGAGTTATAGTCAACAGTTCTTAGGATTTGACCAATAGTCCTAAAGAACGTTTCGCTTCATTAAATCCATTAACTCTGTAGCTGTAGTCGTACATAGGATGCTCCAGATAGGCATATAAAAAAGCAAAGAGCTATTCCCGTTTGTCATTGGAATTCCTCCACAAGTTGACAGCATAATGAGACACTGTAACTAATTAAGCAAAAACTTCTGAACGTAACGACACCTTGACCATTCAAGTCCGTCAACTCTACCAGAAGTTTGGTAGAGGTTAAGTTAACATTACTGTCTATGGCAGGAAGTACTTTTTTTTGTTTGCTTTTTTTTGTTGTTTTTTTTTTGGTTTTTTTTTCGATTTGCCGGCCAGGTGGCCGAGAGGGCTAGGGCGTAGGCTTTCTAGTTCTCGAGTCTGCCTGGCCGTGGGTTCGAATCCCGCCGTGGGTATGGATGTTTGTGTTTGTCCCGGGCTGCGTACAGATATACCTTGTGTAAAAGGCGCAAAATGACCTTAGTAGTAGACGCCTAAATTTCTAGAACCCCCCCCCTTTTTTTACGATTTGACGGAAGTCGGACGCTTTCGGACGCAAAACGCTTGTCTTTTCTTATAGAACACTAGCTGATATACCCGGCGTTGCTCGGGCTCTTTTTTTGATGAAAATTTGCAATATCTGAATGGGAATATACAGTAAAAATTAACACATTAAAACAGTAAAAATTCATATAGAAAAACCGAAAAAAAATTTTTTAAATGTTCCTAATGGATGGCCCTCTAACAGTTCTCCCTGGTTCGTGTTGGAATGTTGTGTATAGCTGAGCGAGTTTACCATAGTGCCGGAGAAACAATGTGTGGAATAATGTGTATGGCTACGAAAGTGGGAGAAAATACGAGAATGAAAATTATACAATAGTTTGATTTCACGTTTTTTCAGCGCTGGATATGGCTGTAAATTTGTGTGACTTGACCTTTAAAAATTCATTTGTTTATCAAAAAATTCAACAATTCCAAAATTCTCTTCTTGGATGGCGATGGATGTAATGGATCGTTTGTGTCTGTGTACACTGCAATTCCAACAATTGATAAACTGTTAGGAAATAAAGAAATTAAACTGGAGCAAATTGCAAGCATCAGGTAAATGATATTAGTTAGAAACATGGATGGAAAAATTCAGCGACTTGGATTCGAACCAGGAACCTCGACTGTCATGGTCGACACATCTACTAATTGGGCCATGGTTTCTTAATTGAAGAGGTTATGAGTCATAACTTATGGCACGCAATCCCGCTATTATTTTGTCCACCAGATGGCGAAACATCGAAGTATGCTTTAAATAATCAGATATACAATAGAATTCAACATATAAAGCATAAGTTATCGATGTTTATTTTAAGGCACAGCTAGTTATACATTTTTAGCTTTTTATCTTAAATAAATGATTCAAAATGATTCATAAAAATTTAATAAATGGAGCATATATTGCTCTTTCGCCATCTACTTCCGGTACATCTTTTGGTTCGCGCCGATAGCATTGGAACAGTTACGAGTGTCATAACCTATTCAATTAAGAAACCATGAATTGGGCTATCGCAGACACCTGAACAGCCATGCTGTCACTAAGTGTCTTAAAGACAACCAAGTAGTCTTTACCTGATGTTTGGTGTTTGCTCCAGTTTAATTTCTTTATTACTTATTGTGTGTTCATCAAACTTTCTGATGGTTTGGATAGGAGAAATTCACGATCTGTGAACCGGGTGCCCACCTCCCATTGGGCTTTCCTTCTTGACAACTTGGTTGTCTTTAAGACACTTAGTGACAACATGGCTGTTCAAGTGTCTGTGATAGCCTAATTGATAGAGACGTCGACCATGACAGTCGAGGTTCCTGGTTCGAATCCAGGTCGCGGAATTTTTCAAAATGGACCTATAAGAAACACACATGGACCTATCTGCTCGCTATGCATTTCAAAATGGCTAGACCAATCTTGATGAAAATTTTCATGGTAATTCCGATGGAGCCTGGGAAGGTTTTAGGTAGGTCATGGTGGAGATATCGCGCTTCATGGAGAGCACACTCTACAATTCGTTATCCCCCCTCCCTAAAAGAGGTTAATTTGGTTAATTATGCAGTGCCACACCAGTAAATGTGTTACGTTTGTAGTGCAACACCAGTTAATGTGTTAACAAACTGAAAATGAATTTTATATAAAAGATTATTTTTTTTTTCGAAATCTCATGTAGACAGTACTCTTCTCCTTATTTTTAAGGTCATGTGTGCACAACTTCATCAAGATTGGAATAAAACTGTAAATTTGTATAAGACACAAACATATATACATATATATATATATATACATACATACATTTTTATATATATAGATAGATTTGAGTGCGCATCTAATGGCACTATTGCGGTGTTTGCGGAAATTCGTGGAATACCTCCGAAATTGGGATGGAAATTAATTCTTTTTTTTTTTTTGGAAAATCAATCAAATCGCTTCAAACTGTAACAATATTGGTGCTTTAACATAGTCCGGGAAAGACTTTTCACTATTTTGCCATGGATTTCCGCGTGTTGCACGGGTTTCATGAGTGAAAAACCACCTCTTATTCATGCAAAAACGTATATATTTCTGAATTCAATAATACTACCTACAATAATATGACATGCCATCAATAACAAGCAACAATCCACTGAACATTAATTAAAGAAATATTATGACGATCCACAAAGCGTAAGGACAGTCATTAAAAGCAGCGGGAGTCAATTTGGAGTCCGTTCTTTTCATATCCATGACAACTGTGTAGCATGCTCACGCATTGGTTGTCCAGAACAACTTTATCGTCTATGCTCCAGGTAGATAAACAAAAAAGTTGTCTACAAATGAGTCTTCGAAGATAATACTGCATATTAAATTTTTAAGTGTATATCGATATACATTCATATTTTACATCTTCAACAATTGAACCCAATGAAAAAAAAAAACTAAAATTATTTAAAAATTTACCTAAACTACTTTACCCCTTTTTCAACCACCGCGAACTAAATAAATTATTTTAAATGGATGAATAGGATTTTTATCGAGTTTTAATAACTTGCAACGGACTGCACGAATTTTACGAGTAAAAAAAAACGACATTTTTCTTGCAACCCAGTACATTAGTCAAAGTTGGCAAAAACTAAACAACCTGTATACAGGGTGTTTCAAACTCCAGCTATCCTCTCCCTAAATGCGATTGGTCGAAGCCTAATTACAACGCGACATCGTGCTGCAGGCACTTTATTTTGTTTTCTTTATAAAGAAATGCAATTCATATATGTTTAATGGTCTTTAAAACTAAGTAACAATGTAATCATACGCAGGGTGAGAAAGCCGAACAAGCACAATTAGGGAGAGGTTAGATGGAGTTTTACTATACATTGTGTGATTCCATACTTCAACAGAAGCAAAAAGTTCCTTATAGAAAATGTCGAAAACTCAAAATTTAAATTGCGTCGTTACGTCATTTATGAACTTTCTGCACCAACACTTCACATAATGAACTGCGCTATGCCACGAGAAAACGGTGGCAAATGAGATTACTGTAAATGACGTTTTCCGTTAGCTTTTAGAAAACTTCGCGTGACGTTTAGACCCTTAAAATTTGAGTTTTGGACATTTTGCATAAGGAATTTTAAGTTCGTTATCAAGCAAAGGATCACGCTAGGCACTTATTGTCCTTCCATTTAGAAACACCCTGTATATTCAACAAACTCGATCGAAATCGGGTATTACTCTAGTAATACCTAATCATGGTTTAATATTTGCCTTTACCAGCAATACCACTTGTGTCGATAATTTTAAGATTACTTTCGAATTACGTAAATTCATAAGAGAATCTGTGCTTCATAGATTTTAATGAAAAATTTTAAGTTCCATAAATATCTTTAAACTGAAAGCTTTGTTCATATATTTTATAATGATACCAGATTAATGGCTAGGTAAAAATCTTTGAAAAATTAAGATAAGCTGCTCTTACTTCTGCTATCGTCCCGCCCGATGCGCAGGGTGACAACGAACCCGGACTTCAAAAAGTGTTTTCATCCAGGAACTTTGATCTTATTTCTGAAGATGAAAAATGAATGGAAAACTCTGCGACCTGGGTTCGGACCAGGAATATCTACTTCCTCGCTTCTACTAACTCGGCCACTGAGGATAGCCGTACAGCTGTCTCCAAATGTCAAAGAATAAACTTTGGAGCTTCTTTGTAACATGGTTTGGTTTGGTCTGTTTGGTATTAACGTCCTTTTCAACTGCCATGGTCATTTCAGGACGGCGTTATAGGGGCCGCAAATGTTGCCTCGCAAGGTTTCTTTAACGTGCAGCCGGCAAACGACTACACGCAGCGCTAGATTAATACATAAGCCGACTAAGTACGTGCTTAGGGCCCCGTTAGACTACGCATGTGAATAAGGGCCCCCGAATCTTCAGAAAAACAGGATTTATACTGAGGAAGGTGTGCAGTGCTTAGGGCCCCTAAAGGTACTAGTCCGGCCCTGACTACACGGGGCTAACGGCTTTACTTCCCTTCCGAAGGAAGTGCGTGATCTCAGGATTTTTCCTCTGAAAAAATCCTCGTCGTCCTCGGCCAGGGTCGAACCCGCGTCCTCGGGCATCAGAGGCGATCACGCAACCACTGAGCCACCGAGGCCGATCTTTGTAACATGCTGAAAACTACGAGGGTAGCCCAGAAAATAATGCAACGAAATTTTTTTCTCCGTCCCCAACAATAGTACGAATGCGAAACTTGAGATATGCAGTGTTTGGAGTTTTCGGAGTGCGCGCGCATAGTTTCCGTTTCTTCCGATAGATAGCGTACGTGCAGCAATGGAATAACATGGCGTCTATAAGTGATGTACTATATCCGACAATGAAATTTAGCCAGTCAGCAGGGGCAGCGTATGCTAGATTATCGAGTACTCGCTCATTGTTGAGCGGGCAACACGGTGGAAACTTAGCTTCTAATCTGTTGGAGCAGTTGAGTTCATTGTTCGATGTTCGGGACCAACTATGGTGGGAGACTGAACTTAACAATTAATTTGAGGTAAGCAGCTTCAATACGGGGTTCGCACTAGGCTTCTCCTCAAAGCATATGAGGAAGGGTTCAGTTTTTTCGATGCATTTAATGCTACGACTATGCCTATTTTCAGCCATTATCCAATAAAATATAAATTAGTGGATAGACACGTTATTCTTTTCGTTAATGAGACTAGAATAATTTAAAACGAGACAGTCTTACACTGCAATCAATTTAATGTTATTTCCGTAAAATGAATTACTGAAAGAACGAGTAAAAGAAAGTTACAGTGTGTATAACTTTATTTTAATAACGAAATAGAAAATTAAAAGCTGAAGTTGAAGGAAAAATATAATTCCTCTATTTGGATGTTTTCTATTTAACTTGGAGGTTTGCACCCAAAGGAACAGAATTTGCCTTCGACTTGCAGACTTAATTGAAGAAATTAACTTTGGAGTAATCAAAGTTCTACCGTAATTTGACTATATAATTTTTTTATGGTTAATGTCACGAGAAAACTATTCAGTGGAATTTGTCATCATTAATAACGAAACGCAAAGGGTCCATCCATAAATTACGTCACACGAATTTCATGATTTTTGGGACCCCCCCCCCTCCGTCCGTGTCACAGATGGTCACATTTGTGTGCCCCCCCCCTCCCCCTGTGTGATATCACATATTTTGCAATTTTAAATTCAGAAATTGTTAAATTAAAACAGCACTTCCAAAATTATTTATACAGGGCTGAAAAATCAACAAAAAATCAAACATTTTACAAAATTTACAAAACATAACAAATCAAATGAACGAAAAAAATTTTATCATCTTATGTCCATGAACTTTGAACCCTTTCCTATATACACTAGTCGCCGCTTATTGTAATCACTTTGGTCCCAAGTTTATTTGATTACAATAATCGAGTGATTACAATAGCCGAAGATTTAAAAAAATGAGGCTTTTTATTGCGTACAGTATAAATAATGCTTTATTTCGATGTTACACAGCAGTACATGTTAGTGGATTAGAATATTCTTCCCAATTCTCTTCCAGTTCGTCCTGCTCAGCGATTTCAGGCTCTGTGGATGTGACAAATTCACAGACCTAGTCCTCAGTCAACTTGGAAGCGAAGTTTATTCGTTTCGTTTCTTGATCTATTGCATGAGCTTTCATGCTAATGGTGACGTTCATGAATGAATACGATTTTGTGTAGGAAAATATACAATTTTCGTTACAATTAGATACTGAAACGGCTAAGAAGGTTGTAAAAAATTTGTATTAAAGATTTTGAAAAGAATTCTTATGGAGACGTTTAATAATGAGTAAACGCGTTGGTTAAAAAAACGGTGACATGACGTAGGATCTTTTCCTATGCGAACGAGGCGATTGTGGCAGACAGCTTGCACAAACGACTTGTTTGCAGCAGAGCAAACAATAGCGTGGTTTTAATACCGCACTGTTGGTGCAACACTGTGCGGCATGACGCATTTTTGATGCTGCAGTGCTGAAGATCTGTTGAATTTAACAAATTACGGGATTTCTAAGAAATTTCTACAATTCTACTGAATTCTACAATTTTACCCATGCGCAGAAGCCTCACTTTGGGAAAAATTTGATGGCATTAACCGAAGTTATGATTACAATAAGCGGCTGATTTTCAATGTACTTGTATATAACCGTTCCGTTCCTGCAAAAATGATGACAATAACCGATTGATTACATTAACCGTGATTACAATAAGCGATGACTACTGTATTGATTTTGACTGGCATAGCAATCACTTCGTTTTCGATTTGGATAATGTTAGGACATTCGATGTTTCAACATCTTCATCCAACCATATAGCATCGTCATCGTTTATCAAACAAAGAACTTCCCTAGCACATCTAGCTGCAGTTTTTGAGGACGAATCTTCGTGTTGGGCAAAATGTCTTGTTGGCTCTTATGTGATTGCGTGTGTTGGTTAATGGCTTTGTATGATGAAAAATATAGACCACAGATGCCACACAACCGTTTAAATAAGTATGCCTCGACATTGGGGACATATTATTATATTGATAGAGTTGGTAATATTTTAAAGTTTTTCGTTACAATTTTAAAGTCTTTCGTGACAAAGAGTTGAAGTTTAGAGTTTTATATGATTTATATGAGGCCTACGAGAGAGACAGGTCCTGAAACTCAAAATTCCATCTTGAATTTTAATAATCAGTATTTTATCGTTTGTTGGAAACAATTAGGGTTACATTGTTGCTCGGACTAAGATGGTCAGATGACTTTAGAGTTTCAGGGCCTGTCCTTCATGTGACTTTTTAGTGCCTCGGCCTGTCTTTTTTCGTAGGCTACGGATCTATACGAGGCCAACGAGATAACAAGGCCTGGAAGCGAAAAAGTCACCTGACCAACAGGGTGATAGCAACAATCCAACCTTCAGTATTTTTTCGTTTGTTGGAAACAATGAAAGATGGATTGTTGCCCGGACCCCGATGATCATGTGATTTTTGAGTGCCCTGGCCTGTCTCTCGTTGGCCTCGGATCTATACGTAGCCCACGAGAAAGACAGGCCCTGGCGCGGAAAAGTCACCTGACTATCTTAGTCCGAATAACAATGTAACCTTCATTGTTTCCAACAAACGAAAAATTGCTGATTATTAAAATCCAAGATGGAATTTTGAGTTTCAGGACCTGTCTCTCTCGTCAAGACAGCTACATCGTTTTTTAATGGCTATACTTTTTAAATAGTAAAAAGATTACTATTTCGTTCAACATGTTTGTTAAATTCTATTTACTGCTTCTCGTCCTAAAAGCTTTAGTAAGCGAGAGTAAGCCTCTAGCATATGTCCGCCTAGGCCTCTACTAAACCACTGCCGATTACCTCTATCCGACAATAAAAATTAGCCAGCAATAGTATTGTTGGATGCATTTGTACTGGATTCCTCCTCCTGACTAAATAGACTCAACTTACTGAAGCTTTAGATGCGTGTTCATTGTTACTGTCAGACAGGAAAAACTAACCCAAAATGCGCTTTACAGTGAAGCTTGATCATTCCCCTGGCTAAATTTCATTGGTCGGACATAGTACAAGTAGCGTGTCGTCATTGAATTTCTCACTGCGGAGCAAGAAACGGTTGGAAACATTCACAAACGTTTATGGAGCATCACCAGAAGTACAGTTAGTCGCTGGGCACAGAGGGTGAGACCAGCGCCGTAGTGAGAAAATTTTGGGCCCTGGGCAAATCAGCTTTTATGGGGTCCTAAACAAGTTTACCCAAAAACAAATTTAACATAGACCTATCCAAAATCCAAGTATTGACCATATGTGCCAATCATTACTTCACAGAAAATAATTATGACATTTTAGAGTGGGACCATACATTGAATGGGGGGCCCTTATCTACAGGGGGCCCCGGGCAGGTACCTAGGCGCGCTCCCCCCCTCACTATGGCCCTGGGTGAGACCATCAGAAAGCGCTTCGGCGGAGCTCCAAGATTTGCCACGGTCGGGGCGGCCATCCTCGGCTGTCACACCTGACAAGATGCAGCGTGCTGATGCGCTCATTCGTCAGGACCGACGCAGAACGACTCGGCAGTTGGCGCTGCAGCTGTCAATCAGCAAAGGAAGTGTGGGTTAAATATCCGTGGTCTTGATTACACAAAAACGTGTTCACAATGGGTTCCGCGCTGTCTTACGGAGGAACACAAAGCTCTGAGAAAAAACATTTCTTCTGAGTTGCTGCAACGTTTTGAAGCTGAGAGAGAAGCGTTCTTGTCCCGGATTGTGACAGCTGATGAAACCTGGATGCACCATTTTGAGCCCGAAACAAAAGGACAATCGACGGAATGGCGTCATTCGCACTCTCCACAGAAGAAAAAATTCTGCTGGTAAGGTCATGATCACTGTGTTTTGGGACTGTGATGATATCACACTCACTGATGTGATGCCGAAAGGCAGCACCATTAATTCTGAGGTATATGTGAACACATTAACCAAACTCAAGAACCGCTTCCAGTGACTTCGACGCCATAACAACCCAGCTGATTGTTTGCTTCAACACGATAACGCTCACCCTCACACAAGTTTGAGAACGTCGGAACACATCACGAAACAGTGTTAGACAGTGTTACCCCGTCCACCCTACAACCCTGACCTAGCGCCCTCAGAATTTCACTCGCTTGGACCATTGAAGAATGCCATTCGTGGAAGATATTTTGAAGATGATGAAGAGGTGATTCGCACAGTGAAGACATGGCTGCGCGAACAGAACAAGGACTGGTACCGACAGGGTATACACGCCCTCGTGCCTCGCTGGAGGAAGGCCATAGAACGGGACGGAGATTATGTGTAAAAATAGGGAGTGTAGAAGAAACATCATTCTTTCGTGTGTATAAGTTTCATTGTGTTCAATAAATAACTGTTGAAGAAATAAAATTGTGGTGCATTACTTTCTGGCTACTCTCGTATATGCGACATCTATTACCTTCAAACGTTATTCAATCTTTTTAAAGTCCATCTCTTTTCTTTACTAATAAAGCGGAAATGGACCACAAAGCTAGTCTAGTAAAGCCATAAATAATCCAAGCATTTCTTAAAATATAGAGCTAATCACATTTCTTTAATCTCAAATTTGCATTTTTATTAAAAAAAAATTAAGAGTTAAATCACAGTATTAAATTCTTAATTATTTCTGTTTTTTGACTACTTGCAGTGACTAAAGAGTTAATTTTACTAATTTTATTATTATTATTATTAATTTTATTATTATTAATTTTACTAATTATTAAGTGGCATAAATTAACAAGTTAAATATATCTTTCACCCTTCACAGATTACTAAAGTAACTGACTTAATAGGAATGTTATCTTAAGATGTTTTATGATAAACAAACGAACACTAATTCAATTTTATATTTTACATAGTAAAAATTAAGGTGCGTTGCAAAAGTTTGTCGAGTAGGGAAAATTAGATTTTTGCTATTTTAATCTAACAATTTCTAAGGTTGTAACACCTAAAACAACATTAGATAGTAAGTTGTAAAATTAATTATTTCACTTTTAAATCAGTTCTCTTTTCGACCGGATTAAAACCAAATAATTTTTTGGCAAAAACTGTGTTGCAAATACTATGTGGATATTGATATTTGGAAATCAAACAAGTTAGATGAAATGTTGAGTGAATTTCCTGTATTCAAATGCATGATCTTCATTTAAATCACCGATTTTATTTGTCTTTTGATATTTTGACAGATTGATGCGGAATAAACAGTTTTCACAGGAAGAAGTCACTAAGATTTGGATGCTAAAAGCGGAAGAAGAGATGTACATGACATTGCAAAGCAAACATAACGTTTTGTTTCAATAATTTACAAAATTATAGCAAAGAAAGGCGATTATCATGCAAAAACCAATATCTGGAAGGCCAACGGTGACGAGTCGAGATGCTAGACAAATTCTCCGATTGTCATCCAACCAGTCTGTGTCAGTGCAGAATATTTTTCAGCAATCTGGACTCAATTTATCACTATCTGAAATCATGTCCCAATCTCTGTTTCTCAAAAATGGCAAAGAAATCTCCACTGACGGAGTCCCACGTTGAAGTTCGGTTGCGGTGGTCACCACGCAGTCCGCATCTAAATCCGATGGAAAACCTCTGATAGATTTTATCAAAGCAAATTTATTCTGGTTCTAGGCAATATTCGACGGTCAGTGAGCTACAGTCCCAAATTGAATAGTGTTGGTATAATTTGTACCCTAGGTAGATGCAAAACTTAACTACTTCAATAGACCATCGAATTTTTGAAGTTATAAAAAACGGTGGTAAGCAGATTCAAAGTTAGATTGTTTCTTTTTAACATTGTAAAGACATTCTGCATACGTTCTACATACATTTGCAACAACAATCTCGTTTGCTTAAATATTTGTTTACATTTTTGTATGTTTAAGTAAACACTTTTGTTTGGAACTCTAATTTACGACTTATTTCAGTGGACTCCTGTAAATATTTTGAGGAAAATGTGCTCGTAAAGGATATCTTTTACAATCTTATACTCTTATCTACAAACTTTTGCAACGCACCTTAATTATAATGGTATTTAAAAAGTAATCAAAGATTATTTTAATTTTATTTCATTTTATTAATGCCATAGTATGAAACCTAATTACATAGTGACTGTAAATCTGATAAATTTCCTTCTATCCACAAAGGCACTGAAGAAATGTGAACTCGAGTAAGATTGGCCAATGAATTGCGCATTAGTATTTCTTTTACGTGGTTCTTATTCAAATCTTGGCAACCGATAAGAGAGATAACCTTCAAGTGATGGCTGTTTGATATAATACGTATGCAGACAGTGGGATGCAAGTCGTCGTTCTCTGTATTCTCTAAATAAAGTTCTTCCAAGTTTCTGAATATAGGATTCCTTGAAATTTTTGCTCCGTTTAGAGAGAAGCAATTCAATTTAGTCAAATAGGGACAATGGCGATCTATGATGTTAAAATCTATATTGCCTATGAGACTGAGAGATAAACAATCCAGACTTTTCCCCACTTTTTCAAGAAATGGAGCAATGTCTTCATCAAAATTATGACCCCATGCGATTATCTTGAGCACCTTCAAACAAGGTATGCCTTCAAAGCGTATCAGCTGAACATTAGAAAGATAAGAAATAATAGTTAATTTTGATATAAATGGACACCTCATCGCTATCGCAGAAGGAAGAGAGGTAAAGTTAAAGTTTCCATCATAGAAAAATTCTCGCAGTTGTAATTGTTTCTCTTCGTTAGTTTCCTCGTGTAATTTTTCAATTGCCTTACCCAGAGTTATTTCGGAGCAGTTCAAAACATGCAGATTTGGCAAATGCAGCAGAAGACACTCGATGCCTTCCAAAAGATAATCTTCATCTGAACTCGGATATAAACTAATTGTTTTAAGATTCTGGCATCCTACTGAATCGGCATGAGCACTGCTGGTCTTCATACAAAGCCACTTGAGTCCTTCGCTTGTAACAGCTTTTGACTCAGCCTCCAGAAAGAGCAAATTTGGGCATCCTAGTGCCACTGCTTCCAGTAATTCGTCATCGCAAACGTCATTTACACTCAAATGGGTTATTGAAGGCATATTTTTGACATATTCCTTTAAAAAAATTCGTGTTTCTGGAATATTTTTCCAAGGATTATATTCGTCGTCGGAATCACATGTTTCGATTGAAAAGTGACTGATTTTGGAGTTTGTGCTCGCTATCGTTCTAAGTATATCTAATAAATCATTTTGTTGAATTGTAAATGTTGACAAAAAAATAAATTTTAAAGGTTTACACACTAAAATTTTTATGATGTTTTTTTGGACAGTCCGATCAAATACCGTTAATTCCTCATCTAACAATTCCATGATATGTATAATATCAAATTCTGGTAAAGAAATGAAAGGATTTTGATGTGCAGTTAACCACGGAAACTGTGAATCGATTTTGCTTTCATTCATTTGCAATAACATATCAGCAATTTTCCTCATACATATAAACTCTAAAGAGCGTGGGAACCATCTGCGCAAAACTATTCTGTTTTGTGATTCTTCAGCCATCTATAAGGAAAGAAGTTTATATTTCTACGGAAGATACTAAACAGTAATTATAAATTATTTTAATCAACTGTTTTTATAAAGTACTTACCGTTTATATCTGACCAAAATGGCTTAAGATTTATATATTTTTTTCTTTTCTTTTGTTCGGCTTTTCTCTTAAAATTTTGCAATAACTAGCTACATGTTAAAATGTTCGTTTGTATACTGTCATGTTTACTCACGTAAAATATAACAATGTAATGTGTTATTCAAACTGATTGTCGTCTAAAAGTTCGTTCTTGTAATTCTAACAATGGAGATTCACCAGCAATGTAAATCTCCATAAAGATTTAAAGTGTAATTTTAAATTTAATTTTAAAAAAATTTAAAGATGGTGGAATAATAGCGTAGGTACATATCCTCATTTTTTTCTTTAAGAAATAAGAGGAGTTAATACAAGGCATTATTATTCCTAATTATTTTTTTTTCAGTTTACTAAAAATTTAACAAACTGAATTCAATATTAACCCTGTGTCAAGTTTTCTCGTACTTAGCCAACACCACCTAAAGAGATGGTGTTGACTTAGCCTTCACCTAAGGATGGTAAGGGCTTTTTCCGCTTACTGATTGGTCTAGGAAGTTGGGCCAATTATTATTTATTTTTAATAGCTCGTTGAAATTATGTAGTAAATTACATTAAGTGCTTTTGTAAATTTATTCATTTGTGGAGACTTTTTATTATTTGAATAAAGGTTACACAGGGTTATCGCAATTATACTTGTCAACTCAGAAGGCTATGTAGGGCGTTCTACTAGCGTAATTCACACGAGATTCGAAGAACACACAATGCAGATGAGGCGCTCGCCATTTATTAAATAAACAAAAATTGGTGCAAAAGTTGCCTTCAGATGGCGCTGGAGCAAGTTTCCAATCCCCTGTGCTTCACTGAGACTAGCCGCAACATCTGTCAATGACGACTCTGATAAAATGTGGAAGACATGCTCTGCAAAAGCATAAATGACTTCTGGTTATGAGACTTCTTAAAGGATCGGATATAACGCGAAAAATCCGTAACCCTGCCACAACTGAAAGAGAACACAGGTCGGCCTGTTCTAGATCTTAACTACCACAGTTGAGTTAAATATTTCACTTGAACTAATTATTATCCTTTATTTCCTAAAATTGAAAAGTTAGCGGGCTATTCCTCCTTGTAATCTTATTTCTCCCTAAGTCGAATCATTGATAAGTGGTGGTGGATTCATAATTGCTTTTCATTCAAAGTCTACCGTGTATTGGGGTTACCAGTGATACCACCAGGGTAGTTACGTAATCTTTAACAAATATGTTTATATGTTTTAAGCTATATTTTGCACAATAAATTAATGATTGAATATTGGAGATATACTGTAATATAAGGATTGAAAACGAAAGGAAAATGCGCGACTCATATGCCGAAAGGGCTCCTGGTTTAGGTTTAGTTCCAGATCGCGGTACTTTTCATTTCTTTTTTCAATCATAACATTACTTGAACACAAACAACTTCAATGGAAAAGAACTCAGAAATATATTTATTAAAATTCTTCGCCAGTCTATGAGAAACATAACTGCCTAAAATTTTGCTATTTTCATTTTTCTCCTTTTAAAAATTTAATAAAAACGATGAGGGACACTGTAATATTACAGCCAGATTTTCGGATAAACGTGACTATAGGCACTTTCGATGGGCTGGTCTAGCAGACCGAACAGTCATGTCCAATAAAATCACTGCCACTTACACCACGACATAGTCAGATAGTCCTCAAATGGCACAAGAACGGGATGCTTGGAGGAATAAATGAAGGTTGGTGGTGTTCAATAATAAAAGCAGTTTATATCTGAGCATTAGTGATACGTTTATTTTTGCAGTAATTGTGTGAGATGCCATGTATTTCAACAGTCGCTGACATCTGGCGCTGTGGACTGGACATTAAATGCTTAATCCTACGTCCAGAACATCATCCAACCCGTCTTGATCACTTTTTTGACGGGAGCACATGGGAACTCCACGATCTTCGCTCAATTACGCTTCTATATGGAACGATCATAGAATGATATTCCTCAAAATGATATTCGTTTCTAATGCTTTGGTGTAAAGAATTTGACGTCCTTTACCTTCAAAAAACAATGTTATACGAGGATATACTTGTGATCATAGAGTTGTTTCATTCACACGACTTTGAATATTATCTCAGCAATATGGAATCATCTTTTCTGGATGTGGATTTCTCATTTGCTACCAGTATTATAGTTGTTTCAATAATTGTTGTGACTCCATAAAATTGCATTAATACCTTATAAGTTTTAGCTCATAGTGAACTTTTAGCTAATGAAAAAATAGTACTCTTCAAATATTACATTTTCTCCTAAGTGAGTTCAATATTACATACTCAAAATCCTGTTATTTGAGTAAAACGATATCAAATGAGTGAATGTGCTTAATTAACCTGCAAGCCGCATTAACGAATTTTTAGAACATATATATTAACTTTTATAAATAAACTAGCAATATTAGGGGCCATCCATAAATTACGTCACACGAATTTCATGATTTTTGGACCCCTCCCCCGTCCTTGTCACAGATGGTCACATTTGTGTGCCCCCCCTCCCCTGGTGTGACTTCACATATTTTGCAATTTTAAATTTAGAAATTATTAAATTAAAACAGCACTTCCAAAAGTATTTATATATTTCTATTTAAAATCTTTTTTCATAAAATTAACAATAAATCAAACATTTTAGAAAATTTGCAAAACATAACCAATCAAATGAACGATCAAAATTTATTCACCTTGTGTCCATGGGCTTTGAACTCATTCCTTTATATTATTTACGACTGGCATAGCAGTTTCTTCGTTCTAGATTTGGATAATGTTAGGAACATTCGATGTGTCAACATCTTCTTCATCCAAACATAGCATCGTCATCGTTTATCAAACAAAGAACTTCCCTGGCACGTCCAAAAGGTGGCCGACTCGCTGACCTTAAAGTAAAGCCAGCTTGAACTCGCGCGGCCGCCACGTGCTAAAAAGTGATACAAACAAATTTAAACCTTATAATACGAGAATGAATCAAAAAGTAAGATACACTCAGCACCATCTGCGGTCAAAGAGCGCTGACATCATTCGCCGTTTTTAAGGATGTTGCCTGTATGTCTATAAATGCAATGTGTTCACCCGTTTACTGCGTACGTAAGAGTATTGTTGTCATGGCGCAGCAACTGTTTGTACACTCCAAGTTGGAGATTCGCGGAAAAATCAGTTCGTCTTCAATTGTGGGTGAAAGGTTTAAATTGCACTGAAATCCATAAGTAAATTTGCAGTGTCTATGGGGATAATGTGATTTCTCGTCCTGCAATTATGAAGTGGTGCCAGCAGTTCGAAAATGGGCGCTCAGATTTGATGGACGAATACCGCGCAGGAAGACCATCCACGTCCAACACTCCCGAACACATTGCCCGCGTCAATGAAATGATTCTGGACAATCGACGAATCAGAATTAAAGAAATCGCCAGAACGCTTAACATTTCTTATGGGAGTGTGCTAACATGGTTGAGAAATGCTGGAGAGGATTTTTACCGCAGCGGCATGGAAAAGTTAATTTGACGTTCAGACAAGTGTTGGGTTATTTATGTAGAAAAGTGAAATAAATGGTGGAAGTTTCCTCAGAATGTGTGAATGGAATCAAATAAAACTGGAGAAACCACAATTCCACAACGAGACTTTATTTGCACGGATGCGCATTTCGACGGCCAAGCCATCTTTGTCAGCATGATACAAGGTGATCAGAAGCCTGTTCTGATGAAGTAACAATCGACAATCAAACAGTAAAGTGTACATTTCTTCAGGTGGGACGAAAACAGTGCTTTCACTAAGCTCAGCCTACCAGAATAAATTCCACATGAAATACACTGAAATAGGCAAGAAGCCTGACTAACCCAGAGGTCTTCAACATTATGAAAAAATAATAAGATTGACGATTGTCAGAAGATTGGGAGAGGGGGCGGGGGGTGGTATCACATCTTCCAA
>JAHWFO010102152.1:37275-54606 GCA_023313115.1 Rhysida immarginata
GAAGAATTGACGGCGAAATTTAATTCCAGTTCTTCCTTGCTCCCTACCGTAGGTTACTTCGTAGATATTACAGTGGAATGACCCTCTGAGATGAATATTTTCAGCTGGTTTTCTGTGTGTGTTCGAAGTGATTCTCTTTCTACATCTATTTAAGAAAGAAGAAAAACAAAATTGTGAGATAAGTGTGAACGGATATTTATAAGAGAAAAGGACGAGACACAAAAACCCTGGAATACAATAAATAATAGTTATAAAATAAAAATAAAAAATAAATAACAATTGATAAAATAATTAATAAATAATAAATAAAATCAAAATAAAACTAGAAATATAAAATAAAATAAAAAGCTGACGTTTCGGATAGGGACTATCCTTTATTAAAGCAAAAAGGATAATTCTCTAAAGGCAATTAGAATATTAGAGGATTATCCTGAAGTTCTGAAAAGACAATCGACAATCGAACAATGAAGTGTACATTTGTTAGGATGGGACGAAAGCAGCGCTTTCACAAAGCTCATCCAACCAGAATAAACTCCAAATGAAATACACTGAGGTAGTCAAGAAGCCTAACCAACCTAAGCGGTCTTCAATATTATACAAAAAAGAAAATAAGATTGACGATTGTCATAAACAAAAAACAAACGAAATAATAAAAAATACAAGGAGAAATAAGATTATCACATCTTCCAGTAGTCTGGGAAAGAGACGTTGCTAATATCTTCAAAATTGATGTCAAGAACGTGCCTCGGTTTACGATACTTCGTATGCCAGCTCATATTCATTGAGTTCTCCAGTATCCCTTTCACAAGCTTATTGTCGTGAGTCTTCATCTTCTGTATCATAATCAAAAGGAGATCCTGTATAAACTTACCGATATGGGCCATGTTTAAATCGAGGTGGATGGATTGGTTTTTCACCGTCCTTCTGTCCAGCTGGGCAATGGTCCTCAGGGTAACATTCTGGAATGACTGTAGTTCACTCCATCTGCTTTTACAGATAGTCGCCCACGCAGGCATGCCATAGAGGAGTATGGTCCGGATAATCGATTTGTACAGAAGTAGCTTGTTGTCAATGCTGAGGGCGCTGTTGCGACCCATAAGAGCTATGATAGACGCCGTTCTGAAAAGAGTACTAAAGGACGCCTTTATATATAGTTGACATAAGTAAGACGGTATTGGCTGAAAAACTAGAAGAGTACCAATGGGAGGACAGGAGATGAATTTGAAGACGTGTTGGGATAGGACAGGAAGGAGGACAAATAGGAGGTAATAAGAGGGCGCGAAAAAAATGCAATAGGATAACACATACAAAATTAAAAACTTAAGGAATGATAGGGTGTCTAGCAAAACGATTTCGTAAAATTCCCTGAATATTCCCTGATTTTTCCTGATCATAAAATCTAAAAAAGGGGGCTATCCTGATAGAATATTATTGACATTGTTCAAATTTTTCAGATTTTATGACTCCCTGACTGTTCCCGGTTACAAAATTTTTTGACAATTCCCGGTCGCTAGTCACACTCTAAAATAGTATCGCATAAAGAAGATCACTAAAATAAAAGAGTACAGAAAGCCTGCGAAAAAAGGAGAGTACAGGGACGGACACAAAATGGACATAGATTTAGAAAAATATGAGAGAACATTAAAAAAAAAGAAATAACTGAGAAAAGATAAAGACAAAGAAAAGGGCCCAGAGAGCCTACGACAAATTAGGGAATAGCTGAAGTTGAAGAGGAATATGGGAAAGGTAATGAGGGAATGGTGCCTTTGCTAAGGTTAATGCCATTAGGGGTGAGGGAATTAAATTTCCAAATAAGAAAAGACTCGAATTGCTTTCTTTCTTTTTTGTTATGGAAAGTACTACGAAGAATATAAAGGCTGATGGCCTATAAAGAGTGGCCAGGGGAATTAAAGTGTTTATCGACAGGGGTGTCAGCATTGATAAGGATGTCGAACTTATGCCCGGCGAATCTGGAGCGTATGGTATTGCCTGTCTCTCCAACGTACTGTTTCTGGCATACTTTGCAATGTAACAGGTAAATTAAGTTGTGAGAAGTGCAGGTCAGGTTCTGGTTAATCTTGAAAGTAAAGGAGGAAGCACTGCTGGAAATGGACGTAGCAGGGTTAAGAAAATGGCAAACGCCACAACGCTTTGCATTGCCAGGAGAACATCCCTTAGTGGAAGTGCGTGGTTTGGTAATAGCAGCATGGACCAGAATATCTTTAAAATTAAATGTCCGTTTAAAAGAAACTTTTGGTGGTTCTGGTAAAATGGAGTGGAGAAGAGGAGAGTTGTCAATAATATATTGATGTTTCCTTAGGACATTTTTAATACTATTGAGGGTTGGATGATAAGGAGGGACTAATGTAGGTGCTGTCATGGCTGGAGAAGGTTTGGGATTGTTGTTAAAACGGGAATTACGATGTTTATAGATAGAAGCGCGTATGACAGATTTGGGGTAGCCTCTTGCTTTTAGGGAGTGGGTAAGGGCATTAGCATGGAAGTCCTTGTCAGACTGATTAGTGCATATTCTATGGATGCGAGTTAACTGACCTAAAGGGATGTTATCCTTGCAATGGCGCGGGTGGCAGCTGTCATAGTGTAAGTACTGGTGTTGGTCAGTGGGCTTCTTATAGAGATTAGTAGACAATTTATTGTTAGTGATAGAGATGGAGACATTCAAAAAAGAAACTGTCGTGATAGAATAATTGTGAGAAAACTTGATGGAGGGGTGGATGGAGTTAGAATGGGTGATAAAAGATAAGAATGAGTCTTCATTGTGTGGCCAGATCAGGAAAACATCATTAATATACCGCAGCCAGATCAACGGCTTCAAGGGAGACGTGGAAAGTAGTTTGGTTTCCACCTCCCCCATAAAAATGTTGGCATAGTTGGGAGCCATTTTGGAGCCCATAGCAGTGCCACTGGACTGGATGTAATACTCATTGCTAAAAGTGAAGAAATTGGAGGTGAGGGTGGTGCGAAGGAGAAGGCAGATGGTGTCAGTAGACGGAACTTGGAAAGGTTTGTTAGCCTTGAGACTGTTGCAAACAGCTTTAACCCCATCATCATGAGGAATGTTAGTGTAGAGGGAAGAGACATCAAGCGTACAGAGGAAGACGTTCTTGAAATCGTAGTTAGCGTTGTTAAGGCGTTGGATATGAGAGAGAAAATCGTTAGTGTCTTTGATATAGGAAGAAAGACTGGGTGGAATGTGGCGTATGTCGTGGTCGACATAAGCAGATAGTGGCTCACAGAGGGTGATGTTACAAGAGATGATCGGACGCCCGGGATTGCCAGGTTTATGAATCTTGGGAAGAAGGTAGAAACGACCAGGAGAACTGTATTTAGGAAGGAGGAAGAAGCGGGTTTTATTATCGATTTCGGAAGAGGATTCAAGCTGAGAGAGGGTATTTTGAAGTATGGTGTTGAACGTGTCAGTAGGATCGGAGGTTAGTTTCTTGTAGAACGTAATATCAGAGAGTTGTCTGTTAGCATCGTTAATGTAGTCAGAGGTGTTCATGACAACAATAGCGCCCCTTTATCTGCGGGCTTAATTGTTATATCAGGGTTATTGCTAAGGTGTTTGTTACAAAGGAATTCGTTATCGGTGAGGTTAGGAAGAGGTTTTTTTTTAATATTTTTAGTGATGGAGAGGATGTCTTTTTGTATGGACTTGATGTAAACTTCAAGCTCAGGATTGATGTCATGAGAAGGGGTCCAATCGCTGGGAATATAGAAGGTTGAGCTGGTAGGGGGAATAGAATTGGAAGGAGTCATGCAAAAGAATAGACGGAGTGGGGCAGAAGGAAAGGCCTTTAGACAGGGTTCAGATTTCGAGAGACGAAAGTTTAGTGGTCGAAAGATTAATAACCGCGGTTGTGCCAAGAGTAGAGGAGCTGGAGCTGGTGGAGGGAGGTGGATCGTTTTTAGACAGGAAGTTCAGAAAATAGGCGGATAACGGATTAGAGAGAAAATGGGATTTATTAGGGAAAGAAATACGGTCACTCTGAAATTTATTACATTTTTTGGAATAGAGAAAATCAAGTTTTTTGCAAATGAAAGTATGAAGAGCATCAATATCCGGGGGATTAAGAGAGGGGAGAGAGACATGTTGGGTGATGGACTGAAAGAGGCTTGTGCAAATGCTGGAGCAATGGTTACTAAGGATAGGAAGGATGCTACGGGTAGAGTCAGAAGCCGTGGAATGAATTTGCGACGGAGTGGCAGAGGGTAAGGGACCTAATTGGATGCTGGGGGCAGAGAACAAACCTTTGGGGACTATGCCGAGAGTAAAGTAATGGGAAAAGGTGATTTTGTGAGCATGGTAGGTACAGAATTTGTCGCAAAGCTTTCGGAGCTGGAAAAAAGCAGGAGGTTGGTTGGCCGTTAGTCATATGTTTTGTGTTGATCGTAGTTTTGTGGAGCTGCGTGTTATAAGTGTGTGGTCTGACAGAAGTGTTAGATTGCTGCTCATAAATTTAATTATTAGTCTAATTTAAGGACATTGAACTCTAATAGGATTTAAGACTGTATGAACTGACTCTGAATTATCATATCAAAAATTTGCTTTCTGCCAACCAGTTTTTGGATTGAGAGCTTATTTAAGTGTGTTAACAAATTTATGTGACTAAAGAATTGCTGTAAAACTTTTAAGTCCCATTGCTATAGCTTATCTCAATTAGATTTAAGTTTTATTGACAAGTTTAAATCCATCCTACTACTTGTTAGAGAGAGAAAGAGAGAGAGAGAGAGAGAGAGAGAAAGAGAGTTATGTGAATGATCACATACTGAGAGCATTAATCAGTTTATATATATAGATTGCTCAGTTGTGATTGTCATATGCTATAAAGAGATTAGCAATGTGTGTTAATTAATTCCTTAGGCCTATATTTTGGTTAGGTTGATTTAGACAATTATTTTGTTTGTTAAAACGTGGTTAAACAAATTCTTCAGTTTAGAATTCATGGTATTATTTCTTAGAAGTTAAGAATTGCTATTTCTATTTAAAAGTGTATCTTATTTACGTTTTGCTAAACTTCTTGACTAAATTCATTCAGTATTTTGCTCAAATGTATAGCTGTAGTCACTTGGCTATTTTTGTGCCTATTTATCCATAAATCTTCCACTGCGTTAGTCAGGCACATGACAGATCCTCTGCAAACCGTTGCAGAATCTCCTCTTCCACACGTCCTGTTCTCACATGTCTTAGAGTTCTGCTGTAACTGTTCCGTGTTGGTAAATAAATTTTTCTCGCAAAACTGGTGTAAAGAAAAGTTGTTTGTTTCGACTATCTCTACTACCTCTCCAAGTTTGGCAGTGGAATTAAATCAGCAATCACTGAGCTTCGAATTTAACGGATAGTCTTTGCTCCGCAACAATCAAATGTTTTATTCAAATTATTTATTAATTTGTATTCAAATTATTTATTAATTTGAAAACTACTTAACTTTCAAATTTTCAACTCAATTTTATCGATGAAGGCAAAGAGACGGAGGGTGATATAAGAGACATTCCTATAAGAATTTTCGATGGTCTATCCGAATTTGAAGTCAAATTCAAAAAATCCGAAAAAATGGCAACACCAAACGACCGACTGCACAAATCCACTGTCCATAACCGCTTTGCATTATTTTATTAAAATAACTTTTGTTGCGGGATGCTATGTTGTATGTTCACGGTATTTTTTGTTTTTTGCCTTTTTGCAGATGTATATGGCGGATTTGTTTCCAACGGCTGTCCTTTAGGAGCTCGAAAATTTCGTAATATAGACTTTTCGAGCTATAGACTTTTCAGCTTCCATTTTTTTTTTGATGGAATTGCTTCTTCAGTTCGTTTACCAGCTCCATACGCTCTCATGCGTTCTACACTTGTTTGTAGGCCCGAACTCTCCGTTTGATTCACATAACTACAATCAGAAAAATAATAATAATAATAAGCCCTGCATTTTGCACTGTCTATGATGATGCATTAACAATGTATTAATTACATTTCAATGCGGAGGCCTTCTCCAACACCTCCTAGAAAGAAAGCCTCACAACTGAAAGTTCATACATTGTTACATCATCATAAGTCGACCAAATTTAGGGCTTATTATTGGTAGAAATAAGCTTAACAATGGTCGAATTATGATGATGTAACAATGTATGATGTTTTAGTTGTGAGGCTTTCTTTTAGGAGGTTTTGACTTCTCGCTCGGTGGTCACGCTCCATCTCGGAAGTTAACAATCAGTGTTTTCCCTTTGTTGGAAACAATGAAGGTTGGATTGTTGGAGCTACGTCACTTCCGTAACGCGAAAAACGTTTCATTCTAAGCATTTCACTCCTCAGTCGTTGTCGCCACATAAGAAGTTTCACTTCAAAAAGGGAGATTAAACAGCGCCATCTCAAAATTGAGAAATACCAAAAGCAACATTGGAGACCATCTCAGTAAATCAGGTCTGTAATAATAAAAGAGGTCATGTGTGAACATTCAGCCCGTCGTGTTTGCGTCAACCATCGGCTGGTCGTGTTTGTATGTTGCCTCAACAATGGTTGATGAAATTAATACAAACGTAACCACCGAGAGAGAACAATACCGCCTACAGAGAAAGCCTGCTCACGGAAAAATCATACATTGTTACATCACCTATGCTAGGGCGAGGCCAACGAGAGACAGGCCAGGCAACACCATCTAAAGACAAGGCCTGGACGCTGAAATTTCATTACATTGTACATCACCTCAGTAGGGAAAATTTAGGGCTTATTATTGGTGGAAATACGGTTAACAATTCCCTACTGAGGTGATATAACAATGTAATGACATTTCAGCCAACGCCACCTAAAAAACAAAGCCTGTTCACTGCATCATCAAACCTGGGCTGACAATTCAACTTTCATTGTTTACAACAAACGAAAAAGCACCTGTTGTATCCGTGTTTTTTCGCTTGTTGTAGACAAAGAAAGTCGGATTGTCAGCCCTCGTTTGATGACGTAATCAGCAGGCAGTGAGCAGGCTTTGTTTTTTAGCTGGCGTTGTTTCAGCGCCCAGGCCTTATCTTTAGGTGGTGTTGGGCCAGGGCACTCAAAAGTCACAAGATCATCGGGGTCCGGACAACAATTCATCCTTCATTGTCTCCATCTTAGATTTTAACAATCAGTAATTTTTCGTTGAAAACAATGAAGGATAGATTGTTGCCTGGACCCCGATGATCAGGTGACTTTTGAGTGCCCTGGCTTGTCTCTCGTTCTCGCGCTAGGGACAATTTCGGGCTTATTATTGGTAGAAATATGATCAACAATACCCTACCGTAGGTTATTGAACAATGTATGACGTTTTCGCGCTCATGCTTTGAGTAGAGGCAACGCCACCTAAAAAACAAAGCCTGGTCACTGCGTCATCACATCTGGGCTGACAATTCAACTTTCATTGTATACAACAAACGAAAAGGCACCTGTTGTAATCAGCGTTTTTTCGTTTGTTGTAAACAATGAAAGTTGGATTGTCAGCCCTGGTTTGATGATGCAGTCCACAGGCAGTGAGAAGGCTTTGTTTTTTAGGTGGCGTTGGTAGAGGTGATGTTGGAGAGAAGGCCTCCGCATTGAAACTTAATACATTGTTGCATCATCATAGATAGTGAAAATTCAGGGCTCATTATTGGTAGAAATACGAATAACAATGCACTATCTATGATGATGCAACATTGTATTAAGTTTTAATGCAGAGGCCTTCTCTCTCTCTGTGGTCACGATACATGTCGCAGTCAATGAAACGAAAAAGGCAGGCCCCGGCACTGAAAAGTCACCTGACCATCTTAGTCCAACCAACAATGTGGCCTTGGATTTTAGCAATCAGTATTTTATCGTTTGTTGGAAACAATGAAGGTTACATTGTTGCTGAGACTAAGATCAGATGACTTTTCAGTCAACACCTCCTATACCAATACCGCCTAAAGAGAAAGCCTGCTCACGGAAAAATCATACATTGTTACATCACTTACGGTAGGGATAATTTCTGGCTTATTATTGGTTGAAATATGATTAACAATACACTAACGTAGATGATGTAACAATGTATGACGTTTTCGCGCTCAGGCTTTGAGTAGAGGTGGTGTTGCCTATACCCTGTCCAACGAAAGTCGACCAAATTTAGGGCTTATTATTGGTAGAAATAAGTTCGACAATGGCCTACCAACGCCACCTAAAAAACAAAGCCTGCTGACTGCATCATCAAACGAGGGCTGACAACGCTTGTTGTAATCAATGTTTTTTCGTTTGTTATAAACAATGAAGATTGGATTGTCAGACCACGTTTGGTGACGCAGTGAGCAGGCCTTGTATTTTAGGTGTCGTTGGTATAGATCACGTCGGCTTCGGCCAAAGCCCGTCTTTTACGTCAGCTACGATGTTTGTCTTAATGATTTACGTTTAAGGGGGATAGTTTTAAAAGGTAAAAATAATAATAAATCAAATCGTATATATAAAAAAGAGTGTTTGTTAGTTTGTTTGTTTCTTAAACAAATCTACTATTTTATTCCGATCTTGATGAAATTTTGCACACTGGATCTTCAAAGCAAAAGGAAAGGTCGCTGTCTACTTGAGATTTCGAAAAAAATAATTATCGATATTCATTATGATGGCAGAGCATACTAATAAGAGGTATCTCATGACCAACAATGCAAGGCAAAGTTTGTACAATAGGCCCATCGTGTTTGTATCAACAATAGTATCAACATGCAATGCACCAACATTATGCACCGACCAACAATATACAGGGTTTATCTAAACCCTTTCACAAACTTCTGATGGTGATTCCCCACAGCGAGATGAAAAAAATTCATATAAACATGGTTCGGATAACGAACCACTTATGAGATTTACACAGTTAAAAGTGAAGTTTCAGCAGCTGGTTTTGCTAATCTGTGGATGGAAGGTAACATGCGGATAAGCTACAACAAATATCAAAGTTCAACAGTGAGGTGGTGATTCCCCTGAATGGTTAAGTACACTTGAAGTTTTGTTGTCGAACCATGCCCCACATAACGAACATAGCACGTGCACTCCCAACACATGCGTTGTTGTGGTCACATGTGCTCACACATCTGATTACAGGTTCAAAACTCTAGGGGTAATGAAGGTACAAATAAATCTATAGAGACAGAAGGAGATTAAAATCTATAGTGCACTTAGAAATAAGCCTAAAAGACATTGGAAACGTTGGATTTGGTATTTTTTTTTTCTTTTTAAGAGCTTTTCGCCCATTTTAGTATCTTAGGGACGAATTAAAGTCTTTTCCATAGGTTACTATGCTTCTTGGTAATAATAACTCAAAATTGCTTTTCAGTAATTCTACATTTTCCTGCTGTAGACTTTCCCCTTGTTCAGATGTATCTGACACGCGGATAACTTTTTCTCTATGACCAATACTGGTTCTTTTCTTATACAGTGGGATTTCGTTTGATATGAATTAACAAGTATCCTTTGAACGATTATTAAACAGCACAATACAGTTTGCTTGTTGATTTGAAGATTATACTTTGATATCGGTTATGTTGTAAACTGTCACCCGAGACCGAAGGCATCTTATATACACAACACACTGGAAGAGAAGCTGTCGTCGCATCTGGAAGGATCTACACTGTTCAAGGGCTCCAAAACACAAATCGTCTGAACATTTGTTAGGGAGCTCAAGGGTAGCACGTATATCTTTTTGCCTCGAAAAAGACTACCCTATGTATATCAGGTTATCACACTCATTTCCTGCTCATTGTTAATAATTCTTGGAAACGAATGTTCTATTCCCAAGGCAACAGAACATTTTACCATAGCATCATTTTGAAAATATTGTTGCATCATCATCACCAGATCGGTTTTCATGGCAACAATATTTCCCCAGCATTGATGTGGAAATATATGGCAACAATAACTTCGACAAACCAACTCTCTTCTTGTGTGGCAGTGGATGTACATGATCGTTTGTGATTGTGTGCTCTCCAATCCCAACAGTCTGAGTGGGGTTATTCACTACTTGGTAATCTGTTGTTGCAATTGCACTCTGCACTCTATGGCTTGAAGCAAAACTTGGGGATTCATCACTTTGTGTGATCTAGCAGTCGCCGTTTCTTCTGTCGACACACACACCATTTGCTCAGTTGCAGCTATGTGCTGGTGAAACTAATACAGCACAGAGCGAAAGGACGATACAGTTTCCTCTGTCGCCTTTCCACTCTTTTCCAATAGTCTATTAGCTCTCCATTATCTCCAGTTAGTGCTCATTTTTAAAAATTTTAAAGAAAATGTTAATTCTAAGAACTATCAATTCTAAGAAAAGCCTGAACAACAGGAATTCTATGCATTGTTACAAATTGAACTTTATATACAGCACAAACTTTGCCTTGCATTGCTGATCGTGAGATATATATTGTTGATCCCTGCTTAGTGTTGGTGAATTGCGTGTTGATACCTTTGTTGATACCTAGTGTTACACAAGCGTTGTTTTGCATTGTTGCTCATGAGATACCTCTTATTAATATGCCCTGCCATCATTATGAATATCGATTTATTATCGATATTTTTTTTTTTCGAAATCTGAGGTAGACAGTAACTTTCCTCATGCTTTGCAGATCAAGTATGTAAAACTTCATCAAGATCGGAATAAAATTGTAGATTTGTATAAGAACAAACACACAAACACACAAACACACAAACAAACACTGCTTTATATACAGGGTGCTTTTGAAAAGAGTGCTATTGAGGAAACGGATGCTAAGGTCCTTGATTTTGTTGGAGTGGAAAATCTTGTGGATCATATCTGTGTTGGTGAGGTTTTGTGAGTGGTGGTTATGTAGTTGTATGATATTCATGATGAAGTTGATGAAAGTTTTGTGCCATCTGTATCTGAGAGGGAAGTTGTTGATGTGTAGATATAGGGTGTCGATGGGGGTGGAGGTAATGGCCGCGGCGGTCCATCTGATAAATTTATGTTCCAGGGTTTCCAAAGGACGGGTGGAGGAGTCCGGACAAAGAAGGAGGAAAGGGGCGTAGGGGTCCAGGGCTCCTCTCATGAGGGCCGAGAAGATGGTGCGGTGTAATTGTTGGGGGGGGGGGCATGCGAAGGTGCCCAGTCTACGGAGTGTCCCCATGTGCTTTTGGATTTTGTTTCATAGCTTTTGTATCAGTTCGGACCAGTTGAGGTTGGTGTTGATTGGAATGCCAAGGTATTTGTGGGATGTTCTGGCTGGGATTCTTTCTCCGTTGAGGTAGATGGTGGTGTTGACCTTGGTTCTAGTCTTGTAGAAAGTTAGGATGGCGGATTTGTGGGGGGCGAACTGGACTCCGTTTTCCTCGCTCCAGTCGGACAGGGCATCCATTGTTGTTTGTAGTTTCTCCCGAAGGTGCGATAGATTGGGGCCTGAGCACCATATGAGGATGTCGTCCGCATAGGTGATCATCTTTACATCGGGCTGGAGGCACTTGAAGATATCGTTCATGTAGATGTTAAACAGGGTGGGGCTCAGGACGCTCCCTTGGGGGAGGCCTCTTGTGGTGGTGACGTGGGAGGGGGGGAACATGGATCCAATTTTCAGTTTACGGTTGTTAAGGAATGACCTAATCCAGTTGGTGAAGTTATGTGGGATTTGGAGATTGTGCAGTCTGTTGAGGAGGGTGTGGTGTTCGACGGAATCGTATGCCTTGTTGAGGTCGAGGAAGACGGCCGTGAGGAAATTGTTGTTTTCTCTGGCGTGGTGAATGCAGTCGATGAGTTGAAGGGGGGCTAACGTATAAGATCTGGAGTGATGGAAACCAATCATGTTGTTATTAAGGATGTTGTTAGCTTCAATGTATGCTATGAGACGGTTGTTGATTGCGCGCTCAAGGAGTTTGATGATGTTGGACGTTAGGGCGATGGATCTGTATGAGGTGAGGTTGTTGGGGGGGGGGGGACGATGGTTTGAGGATGGGGAGGATGAGGGATTCTTTCCACGAGTCAGGGATTTCTCTTGACTGCCAGCTCATGTTCAGTGATCTGAAGAGGGTGGGTTTGAGGTTGTGAGGTAGGTTCTTGAGGGTGGTGTTTGTGATGTTGTCGGGGCCGGGGGATGTGGGTTTGAGGTTGTTGAGGATAGCATTCAGTTCAGTGTTGTTGAAAGGGGTGGTCCATTGGGTAGCCTCGTTTGTGTTAGTGTTATTGTGGGGGTTGATGGAGTTGTGGATCATGTTTGGGGGGGGGAGGAGGGGCGGGGGTTAAGGGCCAGGGAATCCAGGATCAGTTTTCCTGATTCCCATGGGGAGAGCTGCAGGCTATGTCTCTTATTTTGTGCGGAGATGTTATTGACAATTTTCCACCATCTGTTGGAAGGAAGATGGTGCAGGTATTGGATGGTGTTTTTCCAGAATTGTTTTCTTTCTTGTTTCAGGGTTTTTCTTGTGTGCGCCTGTGCTCTCTTTAAGTGCATCCAGCATGTGGTGCATTTGCATTTTTTAAGTTCTCTTTTGGTCTTGTTCTGCTTTTTGACTGCCTCGTTGCAGGTATGGTTTTACACCAAGGTGGGTGGGCTTTGTTGTATGGGATTTCATGGTTTTTGTTCTGGGTGGATGCATAGGAGTGTATCCAGTTTTGTAGCTCATTGGTCGGGATAGGGGAGTGGTTCTCCTTGGTACTTTGATTGAAGGGGAAGGTGTTGGCGTTCTGTCTGGGATTGTGGCTGTTATGGGTGCTGAGGTGGGTGTGTGGGTTGTGTCGATGTGCATTGCATGGGGAGAGGGAGAGAGCGATGGGGCAATGGTGGCTGGAGAAAGAGCCCTGTATGTTGGAGCATTTAATGTTGATGGTGATGGGGAAATTACTGATGGCAAAGTCGATAACAGAGGGGGTATGGGAGGGGTTTGCTGGTTGGAAGGTGAAATCTGGGGGGTTGTGGATCGTGAGGTTCAGATCAAGGATGAGTTTTTCAATGATGTGGCCGTTGGGGTTGTAGTTGGGGCAGCCCCAGTTAGGGGAGCGGGCGTTGAAGTCTCCCACTACGATAAAAGGGGAGTGAAAGGACTGAAAGAGATTCGTCCACGTTTCTGGTGATTGGGGGCCAGGGGCGTATATAGAGTAGAAGTGGATCCACTGATTGTAGGTCCAGGTCTTAATACCGATGCAGGTGATGACGTTGAAATTTAGTTTACAGATGAGGTTGTGAGGTATGTTGTGTTTCACGGCCAGGGTGTGGCCCCCTCCGCGATGGTTCCGGTTGAGGTGGTGGGCATTGTATTTGTTGATGTTGATGGGGTGGGTGTCTTGGGTGAGGGTTTCGTTAAGGCTGATGAGAGAGAATGGGGGGAGGATGTACATAAGTTCCTCCCAGTTGGCCCTGACTCCTCTAATATTCCAATGCAGGAGTTTTAGTTCCATGGTGGTGGGGTTGTGTGTGGGGGGAGGGTGGTCGCATCGTTGGTGTTAGTGTTCTTAGGGAGTGTTTTGATGGTGGCGGAGTACCATGCTTCCAGGTTTTGTATTTGATTAGCAACAAAGTTGGTTTCTTCTTTAAGTAGTGTGGATATGTTGTTTATTAGTTTGAGGGAGTTGGTGTCCAGGTTTGGGGTTAGGATAAGTAGTATTTTTTAATAAGATTTAGGCACGCGTCTGCGGAGATGGAGTCTATGTTCCAACTTTGTCTGTGTTCGGGTGTGCTGGGAGTGTGATTTGCGTTTGAGTGTGTGTGTATCAGGGTAATGGGTGCGGTTGTTGGCGGGGTGTTCGTTTGGTCCGGAGATATCCGGGTTAGCTGGAGTGGAATGTCTTGAGTTTGTTGCTGTGCGGGGTGTGAGGTTTGAGTAAATGTGTGTTCTGGGGAGTAAGTTTGTTTAGGGGGTTGCTGGGGGTGAGAGTGGGGTCCTGAAGCTGGGTAGGGTGTGGGTGAGAGGTCCGCCATGTCTGGTGGGTAGGTTCTGTGATGGGGAGGTTGGCTGGAGGACGTGGTTTGGGCGTATGAGCGGGTTGTTTGTGAATATTGGGGTTGGTATCGTTGAATGAGTTGTTTGGCCTCATTATACGGTATTTTGTCCACGTGCATTTTTTCCTTAATGGCAACCTCGTTGAGGTATGCGGGGCAGCCTTTGTAATAGGCTGAGTGTTGCCCTCCGCAGTTGACACATTTGCGGTTTTGGTAGTTGCAATCAGTGTTTGGATGTGTGGGGTGTGTGCATTTTGGGCAGGTTTCCTTGTGGGAGCAAACCTTGGCTGAGTGCCCTAGTCGGTGGCATTTAGCGCACTGGAGGGGGCGGGGAATATGCGGGGTTGTTGTGTAGGCGGTCTTGTTGTAAAAGATTTTATCTGGGATTCGGTGGGTGTTTAAAAATATGATAAGTTTGCAGTAGTTTGCCCCGTCGAATTTCGGTAGGGATTTTCTGATGTATGTGATGTGTTTCCCTATGTTGCATTTGGTTTTGAAGTCCTCCTCAGATACAGATGCAGGGACCCCTGCGATCATGCATGCCGATGTGGTTAGGTATTGAGGGCTGCTGAAGGAGAGTGTGTAGTTGCTGATCTTTGAGAATTCGGTGAATCTTGTAGCCTGGCCGGAGGTGTTGAATTTGACCAGGAAAGCTCCTGATTTCAGCCTGTTGTATGTCGGCACGGTTCCCAGTGTCGACCACAAGATTTCGGAGATGTTGGGGGGGGGATGTTGTTTTTGGCTCCCGTGTTATCTGTTGAGGACACGTAGAGCCAGGGCCTGGCTGCCCTTGAGATTTGGTCCTTGATATCGTATGGGGGTGGGGTATTGTCGGTTGTCTGAGGGTGCCGTCGGGGGTTCGCGTTGTTGGGTTGGTGGGAGGGTGGAGCTCTCTGTGACAAAGGGTTGTTGTTCTTCTGTGGTGATGTTGCGATTGTATCGTTTTCTTTTTGGTTGGGGGTGCTGTCCTTGAATTTTTTGGGGTTTGCTGATGGATTTTGTTGGGATTCGTCTGAGTCTATCGTAGATGCGTTAGTCCGGGCTGTGGATTCCTTAGCGGGGAGGTCTGCGTTCGTTGTTGGGGCTTGGGGTATGTTTGCTTTTCTTTTCCTGTCTTTTGGTGGTTGTATTTGTCCGGGTGGGAGGTGTTGGTTTGGGAAGCCCTCGCTTGGGTGGGTCTCCTCCTCCGAAAGGGAGGCCATGTCTTCCACGTCTGAAGACATAGGCCTAACCTTCCACGTTTCCCTCCGAGGGAAAGAAAAAGATAAATTTTACTTACTCAGGGACGTCCAAGTATGTTTCGAATGGTTTCACTGTAAAGGTGAGTGGTTTTATTTCCAGCGAAAATCGGTAAAAACCGAATTCCCTGCTGTTATCTACTCCTCACGGAGATCATCAATTCGGTAAAGCAGCTTATGAAATGTCGTCCATGGCGGCCGCCATCTTTCTCGGAGAATACCCTTTCATAAACTCTTGAAGCTTATCAAGATATAAAGAATACAGGTAGCGCCGTCCGACAGGAAAACCGATTGTCGCCCCATCTGGTGTTGGTAATTGGAATATTGACAGCTTCATGACGTCACAAGGACCAATCGTTAGACATTATTATGGGGAATAGTGCTTTTACACAGCAAAATACCATTATGCGCAATTCTCACTTGCAGTAATATCAAATTTAATACAAAAGATAAAAATGTTTCCTTTTTCCATTTCCCCAAAGAACCAATTTTAATTAAAAAATGATTAATATCATGCAAATTGGATAAAAATATTTGTACCATAACTGCAGTGATTTGCTCTAACCATTTCAAAGACAACGATTATAAAAAAACAATGACTTCGTATATCCTCTTACCTAACGTTCACGACAACATATTTACAACTAAATCATAGGATATTAAGGATTCTTTAGGTTAGGTTAAAATAAAAATCATCATTGATTACGACTGGTTTAGTGTTAAAGCTTACGCGTTTCAAAGCAATAGCATAGCCTAATAGCATAGTCTGTACACTCCCGTCGAATCCCATAGTAAAAAACGTACCGATTTCTGCTCTTCGTACAAGCAGCGAACCTAACGGATGGCCCTGGAACTTACAGCTAACACACGCATCGTTATGACGTCAAAATTCTCCAACCAATGGGAAAACACTTTGTCAGTTGGCTATGATTCGCTTCGAGTGGTCGTAAGTGATCCAAGATATTTATTTTAACTGCGTTAATCTTTCGTTTAACGGCAAAATATTTAAACATCCGAAAAATAATTTGTTTATAGCTTGCTTATACATAAGAAAGAAAAAGAAGAAGCCGTAACATATTGTGATTGGAAAGTTAAAGCGAAGTTTCTTGATAAATACACGCGATCTAATTCAAACGTGATTGTGAGGCCATCCGCTAGGTGGTTGGGCATGTGCAGATGGAAATCAGGAATCAAAGGAAACCCCGGAGTGTACAGACTTCGTATTATTAGGCTATGGCAATAGCTCCATCTACAGAGCCAGTGAACCAGGCAATAGCTTCATCTACTGGTTCACCAGCTTTGTAGATGAAGCGGTGAACGCGTAAGCTTTAACAAAAAAAACCAGTCGTATTGCTTTAACATCGTTTCTATTTTTATCTTAAAAATCATCAGTTGTAAATTCTGCACCAACTACATATTTACAATATCTAGCCAATTTGCTCTTACATTCACTTGTAGCAAGAACGGAAGAACATTCACATGTTGCACCCTCTCCCCCTCCTATTCATCAGTTCTTGCTTCTAAGTCATTTAACCATTTTAAAGACTACGATTATGAAAACAATGAATTCGTATATTCCTACCTCGGTATTGCAGATTTCATTAGACGTGGTTTTCGATTCATGAGATGATATAGGCCTGGGTATTTGTTTTAATAATCTTCTTTAAAATGATAGAGCAAATCATTGCAGTTGCGGTACAGATATTTTTATCCAATTTGCATGATTTTAAGCTTTTCTTAATTAAATTTGGATCTTTGGGGAAATGAAAAAAGGAAACATTCTTATTTTTTGTATTTTATTTTGTATTATTGCAAGTGGGAATCGCGCATGATGGCATTTTGTTGTGTAAAAGCAATATTCCTCGTAATAGTTTTTAAACATTGGACCTTGTGACGTCATAAAGCTGGCGATATTCCAATTACCAACACCAGATGGGGAGGCAGTCAGTTTTCCTCTCGGAGGGCGCTACCTGTATTCTTTATATCTTGAAGCTTATGTATTATTGTAAATATTGATAAGATTATAATAAAAACCGATATCCGTGAGAAACAATGAGATTAATATAATTAGAGTGGAAATAAACATATCATCAGCGCCACCACTATGAAGTCGAAGTAACTAGCGTCAGCCATGACAGTTGAGGCACAGAGTAGAAAGAAGAAGTTCTTTCTAC
>JAHWFO010102152.1:59920-91647 GCA_023313115.1 Rhysida immarginata
TTTTTTTTTTTTTTTTTTTTTTTACAGTGTCGAATTGATAATTAGCAACTCGACTTTAAGGAACTGATCAATGCAATGTGCAATAGGGGAGAAGGAAGATTACCCGCGTGCATGGGTGCTGCCCGTGGACAGATATCTTGGACATGCCTGAGTCAGATGAATCAAACTAAAGCTATAACTAGGATCTCTTGTCTTCTTGAACAATATGGATTCTAGTGTTCACTTCCCCTCCTAATGGTGTCCAGAGCATTCCTTAGTTGCAGCCCTGATCATACTATCATACTTGCCATTAAGTCTTCCATGTTGACCCTCTTACATGTCTGATAATTTTTTGCAACATGGGTTTGACATGCTTGACATACCACATCCTGCTCTTCATTCCCTAAAAAATGGCTTTGATATGATTGCTTTGAAAAGCTGTTGATTTGAGCATTGCTGTCTCTGATTGTGTACTTATAACACCTTATTCGAACATGAAAGATCCTGGCTTATGTGTTAATGTCACGAGATAATCCACATACTCATAAGGTGTTTTTATACAGTTCAAGGTACCACATCATGCATTTCATGTAACTACTGTACTACAATTAGTATGTGTTTACTTAATTTATTTTATATCTCTTTCAGTATTCAAAATATGGTCTAGATACTGACAAGTAAATCTTCTCTGGTATGAATCGGATAGCTGAATGAGACACGTGGCAATTGATTGAGCAGGGTTGATGTGTTAATACCTGAAAATCCTAGCGGAAGAGCTTCCGTGTTGAGTGCTAGGCCAAAGACACCAAAGCTTAAAGACACCGAAAAGATACCAAACACATTAAAAGCATAAAAGACAGTTACTTACCTGACTTCTGTACTCGATTACAGCTGCACTAATAATGTGCATATTAAGCCAATATTGTATTAATGCTTGAACTCCCCTTGTAATTCCTAATTTGCTTCACAATAAAATTTTGACTTGAAGTCAAACATTTATGTACATTTCCATATTAACTTTTTATTTAACGCTCTTTGCCTATAGGGTTTTCAGGTATTAATATGTCAACCCTTCTTTATCGATTGCCGTATGCTTCATTCAGCTAACCGATTAATACAAGAGAAGGTTAACCTGTGAGTCATGAAAACTTAAACATAACCCTGAGATATGGTGTTTCCAAATATTATATCTTCTACTTAAAATTTTTAAATTCTTGGCTAATATGTGCTATAATATAATGTTAATATAAGGTTAATTTTTACCTTTCATTTTTTAGCCTTTCCAAATTAAATATTACGTAGAATTTTGCCATCTGAATTGTATCTGGACTGTTTCTAGAGTAAATTAGGAGAATATGTTCTTGAAAATATTTCTTGCATATATTCTTGTCATAATACATCGACATTGTTCCTTCCTTTGAACATTTGCCAAGATTTAATAATATCCCCTTCCCTCAAGAAATTGTCTCTGGATTCAGTTGATTCAGTTTTTGTATTTGGGGTTCTGGAATGATCAAGCATCACTTCAGATTTTCATTGACAAATTTTATACTGTAGTGGAATTGTAAAAAGTATTTCTAATTTTTTTTTTTGTTTCTTTATTAGTATTTGCTATGCCTTACAAAATAACTGTTTTTCTCCTTTATTATAGCACCATGTTGGATTATGACAATTAAAAAAAAATCATTAATGGAGAAAAAATTCACATAAATAAGGACTACAGAAAAATGACAAATGTTTAATACTTTTTATTTCTTGAGATATTGAAGGTAAATAAAGGCAGTTAAAAAAGAATTACACAAAGTTGCATGAATTTTACAGATTAAAGCAGTTTCATACAATTGTGTTAGACTGAATACAAAAATCGTGGTTAAAAATTTTAGAAATGATAAGCTATTAGACCAGTATTAGAAATGTTAAGCCACACATCCCAACAAAAACAATATCTGACACCGCTCTCCATTTAATACAATGATTGCGTGTGTATGTGAAGCTTTTGTTGCTGATATATCCACAGAAAATTTCATTACATTAACCTGCAGAGATCTGATTCATCCCACAGGGTTTTAAAAAATTTCTTGTTATGCTTCTAAAAGTGGATAATTCCATCTTCTCAGGAACGAAATGAAATTTAATTATGCAGTGAAAGGGTTGGTAACTGGTATCATAACATGATCAAAATATTAATGGTAATTAGTCATTTAAAATATATCTATCTGAGAATATGATTTTAAATAAAATTAATTAAGTTTAATAATAATTAAAAATGATACAGGGCTAAGTATGTATAAGAACCTGAAAAATTTTAGAAAGTTACTACAATCAAAGTAAATGACAGATGCCTCATCTTATTCCACCGAAACTTATTACTTCAGTTTTTTTTTTTTTTTTTTTTTTATTTTTTTATTTTTTATTTTTTTTTACATCACTAATGCTCAGAGTGTACCTATGCTGAATATACTTATCCGAAAATCCATTTCTTTCTATAAGTGTCAGCATATCACAGTCAAACATTGTTACAGCCACGATAGAAAGATTGTGAAATTTCTATAGATTAGCAAGAAGTGAGAGCATACACACACAACTGTCACTAGAAAAACTCACTAGTTTAATGGCATCACCTTCCTGATGCATATGTTCTATCCAACATTGTGGCAAATTTTCATTAAGGTCCCCTCGCATTTCATTTTGAGAATGAGTCTAAGATTACTTGGAAAGATCGTCATTTTATCAGAGTAAGAATTCCCACTATCTTTTGCATAGTTTTTATATGGTGAATTTGCGTCTAAAATGTTTCATCATGGAGGTGGCTTGATAATGTGGGATTTATAGCTTGATCAATGAAAGCAAAATTTGGCTTATGCAATTAAATTTCTGATTTTCAATTGTTAGATCTTGTTTCAAAGGAAAACTAAGTCTGAAAATTGAGATTGGAAATTTAAAAGATTAATTGTGCACACCTCATTTTTCTTTCGTTGGACAAATTATAAGTTTTGATTTATATTTACATCTCATGGGAACTATAATCACTGCATTACTATGGGAACCGGCTGGAATAGAATATAGCCTCGTGCTGGGGCTGCTGTTAAATAAATTACTGTTAAATTGGTGGCCCTTAAAAGGGCGTTTATTTGCAATTAGTGCAAAATTAAGTGTCCTCAGAAGAATCTTAATACTTTCTTGTTTGACATATTGTCTGATCACGTGGTGAACAAAATGCACTTTAAACAGGACCTGTTAATGATAAATAAACGACCTGTGCAATGAGGCTTGCTGGCTGGTTGATGAACTTAGCCAACATCATAATCACATGATCTGTTGCAGGAAGAATGATTCTCATGACTTGTCTAGACTATCATATTGGTACAGCAAGTTAGAATTCTGGGCAGACAGTCCCAAAGTGTTAGAGATGCCAATTCAAATCAATATCTTGTTACTATATAAGAGCAACTGTACAATCGTAACATAGCAGTGTGACATAAACAATATATTTAATTTGTAGCCTCAACATTGTTTTCTTTTATTTTAAATGTAGGTGTAAAGTAGCATAAACTACAGTATAGCCAATGAAATTGTAAAACGTTGACTAACAATGAAATTCCTTCAACCAGTGGATTCAGGAATCGCCTGAAAATCAGTGCAGTAACAAAGATATTCCTATGACATTTCCCATGCCTGATATAAATCATGTAACCTGCAAGAACTGGCATCATGCAGTAGATTTGATATGATGGCATTTCAATAAGTAACGGACAATTCTTTGTTATGCCGCAAGTACTTACCCAAATATGTTGAGATTTGGCTAAAACATTGCGTGATTTTTTAATTCATGATTTAAAAAGTATATTTAGTGTTGGTATTGGACACAAAACATAGGAAAAATAGTAGAAAAATTCTACGCTTAATTTTATCCTCCCAAAAACAGAATTTTTGTTAACAGTATATGCAACAACATGTTCTAAAACTGTTGAATGAATTAAGATATGAACGAACGAACTGCACCATTGTTTTCCTTGGGAAATTCTAGCCCGAAATCATGTGCCCCATGACCATTTAAAACCCTGTGGTGCATCCAAGATGGCCGCCATCCCGTTCACTTGCACCATATGATTTCCCCCTGGGCCTAATATGCCCTCACATGATGGTTGTCTGTCAATTTTCACAAGCATGAATTGTACAAGGGGTGGTAAGGGACTTATGGCCACCCTGTAATTCATTTAATTCTCACTAGTGGCAGTGAAAAAAGTTTTCTTTCTGTTGTTGCAGATATGCAACAAGATGCATTTAAGGGTTACATTATCACATCATATACTGGTATGCTCGGCAGGGCTGTTCCTTTTGGGGCCAAATTGTGAAGTGCAAAACAAAAATGCCTCATGTGCTGGCTTCATCTGCTGTTGAAGAGCAGCGAAGCATTGCAAAACATATCGAAGGAAAATATTGACGAATATACCTGGGAAGTCTGCGGCACCTACTGTACAGTCCAGATCTTGCTCCCTCCAACTTTCGTATGTTTCTTGGCTCGGTAATGGTTTGATTCTAACGAGGACACGAAATTGGCTGTCCACAAGTGGCTTTACAACCAAAAAATGGACTTTTTTGCAGATGGCATAATGAAATAGGAGCCACGATGGGAGAAACTTGATGAGCAACTAGTTCTTACGATGAAAAATAAGTAAACTTTGTAGCTTTATTGTCAATACTGTTTGGTTTAGATATGTAATAAAGTAACACCCAAAAAATTATTGTGTATTACTTATTGAAATGCCTTTGTAGACTCAAACACCAAACTTATGAGATTTGATTGAGAAATGTATGGAACACTCAACAAATTAATTAATAACTCAGGTGATTTTATATACATTACATAAATAACAGTGTTAACTTTGTAAAAGAAGTGATTTGTGTCTTCACTGCATGTATATCTTATCATTTTAGTTTTAAGTGTTAAGCAGTGAAAATTAAAAAAAAAAAATGCATGTTGCTTTGATTTTTAAAAACTTGTTTAATGTTATTAATATTATTAATATGAATGATATGTATGTGTGTCTTCTCTTCCAATATTCTTAGGAATTATAAATGGAATGAAGTGATAAATATTCCAATATAAAAATGCGTTTAAGCAAAATACCCTTATCCAGAAAGTTCGGTTGTATATTACACATCCACAAAAGTCGATTTTATTCAGTGGGTTCTTCATTGAAGATTTTGTTTTTTGGTGGTGATGAATTTTCCTTGGAGAATCTGAAGATATTAAATGATGCCAGGTAAAGAAACTTATCCATAGTATTTCTCTTTAAACTATTAATGTTTATTATATTATTATTAGTGATATTTTTATTGAAGAATAACTTACAAAGCTCGCGCTCTTTCCAAAGAGAGAATAGCATACAAAGTTCAACATATTTAACAAATTTGTTCTGCAGTCATTACTTAAAATGCAGAATATGAGCATCCTTATCTTATATTTCATTCAGAACACTTAAAAGTTCAAATTAGAAATTATTGCTTAAATATTAGTGTCCTGGGCTGTTAGGAAAATAAATTAACTGAAAACAACTTTCCAAGACATCTTCCTAATCTTGATAGGAGAAATGATCAGATGTTTGGTAAAAGCTACCATAACTTAATGGCAAACTGATTAAAGATTTCCAATAAAACCATTTGAAACTAACGATTGAAACACGCATTGTCATCGATAAAATGCTGTTGGAAAACGTTGCAGAGCTGTAGGTAGTCAGGAAGTTGGCAAAAAATTAATTACAAATTTTGTACACAATAAAAGTATGTAAAAAGTGAAGATACAAACTCAGCAGTAGATCATCCAGCCAATAGGGATGAGAAAAATTAAAATCCTAAGGGCTGCAAATGATATGAAACGAAATAAAGAACCAGACAGCAGGGGTATATGAAAAACCATTTTCAGTTACAGCCACCCAACCAAAGCCTTTAAGGGAGCCCTTACGATTTTTAGGGGTGAATTTCACCTCCTTAAAGGCTATGGTTGCTGCTAAAAAAAAGGGATTTTCATATACCCCTATGAGGTCAACGTTTCCACCAAGTTTCATTCAAAACGGGGTGTATCACTTGGAGAGGTTTCCTTGTTAGTTAAACTTATTACGGTAATTTCGATTAAAATTCTTATTAGCTTATCAACCACTTAATTTTTATTACTATTATTATTATTCCTTTCTTAGAAATTCTACAAATTTAATATCATCATTGGAGGTTGTTACATCAAGTTCAGAGGTAGATTCTTTAGATGTAATTTACAAGATTTATAATTTAAAATTTTTTTTAATATAAGCTCTCTTTTTTTACATTATGGTTCTTATTTTTCTTTTGTAAATGAGACCTTTATATTTTCCTATTAAATGTTTTCCTTTTTGGTATAATGTCGAACTTTTCTTGTGTTTTGACATTTTCAGAACAAGTTGAATGCTGTACAGAAATATTCAACAGCAGTGCAACTTCCCATTCACAAATGGCCCTATACAGCAAAGAACAACCAATATGATCTTGGAGTTGTAGCATCCTTTGGCCATCTCATACCGGAAAATCTCATTGAAGCATTTCCATGGTTCATGATTTATTTATTTATTTTTTTAAATTTAACTTCTGTCTGTTTTGTAGAAGAAAATTTTCATAAAGTAAACAAATATATTTATGTAGACAGTTAAAGTAACTGCTTCTTGAGGAATGTAATTCAGCTTTTTACTAGGTGATTTGCCAGCAGAAGACAACTGCTTCTTTGAGCAGATCTATCTACACTAAAGTCCACCCATTCTTAGTTTGTGGAAGATGTAACCAAAAGCATGTGCTGAAGTCAGATTCCATTGGCTGGCTGAGCCTTGCAACTTCTATATATTAAAGTTCTTGTAAAACCGTTTACAATGTTTTTAGAATGATTATTTGTTGGTCTTCATCTGAAAAAAAATATATACAGTTTAGTACTGGTATAGTACCTTCAAAATAGAGATTAGCCAAAACATGGCTACCTCTCTACTCATGCCCATTCTCTGATTATAAAGGTTCTCTAATATCATGTTGTGTATGACTCCGTCTGATGATAAAATATATAACTGGAATGAGCAATACATTTTTGATTTCATAACTCAAACTCTGATGTATCACCTTAAAGAATGGCTGAGACATTTCAAGGACATTTCATCTCCTGAGCCAGCTAGCCAGTTTACTGCTCTATAGATGACGTCTAGTCTTCGAAATGCTTCAACCATACTGTATAAAATTTAACTCTTTATTGCTTTATTACTGATCCATCTTTTTTTTCTTCATCTCTAGGGCAATGCAAGGCCCAACACTATGCTAAAAATGTTTATTGCAACTGAAAGCTGAACCCTTATTTCATTCTGTTATTGGTCTCCTATGCATGTTATAACTGAAAAATATTTGTTACCAGGAATAGATGACTCTCAATAGGAATTAATAGCTAGAATCTTATGGGAATTTTTTAGAAGAAGCAACACTCGCAGTGGTTTTCCGGACTCCAACATCTTGCACTATACAGCACAATTCTGTTATGCTGTTTGATGTAAGCAATGAAATTTTTCTCGTTCGATTTCCAGTCACCTTAGGACAGAAATTTGCTGCTCTTCCAGCGAATTATTCATTGGGCTGAGTTGGGAAAACTGCTGCGAGTGTTGCTTCTTCAGGAAAAATCGACCACGAGATTGTAGGTACAAATTCTTATTTAGAGCCATATTCCTGTTGTGAATTTAAGGAAAAAATCATCTGTGAAAATGTATGGTCCAAGACTATCCGATTCTTCTTTAAATTTCTTTTTTTCTTCTAGGGGAATGATAAATGTACATGCTAGTCTGCTCCCAAGATGGAGAGGGGCTTCTCCAATTGCCCATGCAATATTAAATGGAGATAAAGAAACAGGTGTTACAATTATGAAAATTGAGCCACACCAGTAAGCATTTCTTGGCAATTTTATAATTTGGAAGATTATGATTTTTCCCAATTACTATAGTGATTTTGACGTGATCTATACAGTTTTGATATAGGTAAAATTCTTGCATTCAAATCATGGCCAATCGAAGAAGACATAACAACAAAACAATTGACAATACAGTTGGGACAAATTGGAGCACAACTGGTAAAAAAAATTCTTCTCCAAAATGTTTTCATTTTTAGTATCTACGAGGGTTGTCCAATAATTAAAGACCTTTAATTTTTAAAATATTAGGAAAACATTATTTATACATAAAAAACATATGATATTGAAGGTACATATCTCCACTATTTCTCGACATAGTCCCTGTTACGATCGATGCACGTGGTTAGCTGTGGCACTAGGTCCTTGCTTCTCTTGTTGTAGAACTCCCGTGCTGCCGTCTTCAACCATGTTCTCACCTCTTCCTCCACGCTCCCATCGATCTCAAAGTGTTTCCAGCCAAATGTTGCTTCAGGTGAAAAAAAAAGATGAAAATCACTCGCCGCCAGGTCAGGGCTTTGGGCAGCATGATGGACATCCCATCCGAATGAGTCCAAAAGCACGCTAGTTGGCTGTGTGGGGCTGAGCATTGTTGTGAAGCAAACACACACCCTTGGTTAACATTCCTCGTCGCTTGTTTTGGATAGCCCTTTGGAGGTTTTTGAAGTGAAAACTTCTATAGGCGTACTGCATAAAAACTTTTTGCTGGGCAGTGAATGTGTCTCATGTGTCACACTGGAAGTGATACTTCTATAATACTATTTCTGGGGGGACCTTGGTTTAGCCACTTTAGCCGAGCAAGTGAGAAGCAGACAGCTGTGATGGAGAGAGAGCATTTCGTATGTAGACCATACATTGCCTTGCCATGTGGAGAGAGGGCATAGTGAATTGTTGAAAGAGACGAATCATTCTCGCATTGGGGAAAACGCATGCTGTGCATTTTGTTTTGGCTCTGTGCATGCTTTTTACATTGTTGGGATGATGCATGTGCAGGATGCACGTGATAGACAATTATTATTAGGCTCCCCTAAATAAAAGGATTTCTTTATTAGTAGGGAGCTTATTATTTAGTATGATAACTTAAAAACGAATTAACTTTTTCACATTCAGTTTTTGCCAATCGATAAATATGGGACAGAGCACGAACAAAGTTCTAAGGTGAGATATCCCGAAAAGGTACAATAGCACGTGCACTAATGGTACCATTATGATACCCCCCTTAAAATAATCATTGCTAACATATGGCATGTAATATATCAAACAGCTCTTAACAACGTGTCATGAATGAATATAGAGAGTAATTAATGATACTCGGAATTGGTTTAGTAATACATCTTCTGTGATACCATATGGTACAGTGGTGGTCACAGAAATAAGACACTTGGAAAAATTACATTATTATCAACATATATTTAATACAAGAATACTTCTTTTGGAATAATGAATATAAACCTCAATGAATTGTTAAGCAACAAAAAGTTATGAAATTAAATGCTTCATGTAATAGTATTGTTGTGATTTCATTTTTAACGCAAACACAGAAATAAAACACTTCAGCAAATAAGACAATTAAGCAATAAACAACGAATCAAATTTTAATATTTGGTTGAATACCCTTTATTTCTGATTACTTCTTGTAATCTCTTATTCGTACTTTCAATTAGACGGTGGCAGTGTTCCAATGCCAAGCTGCTTCAATTGTTGCCCAAAATTGGATTAAATTTGAAGGTCTTTCTTCACTAATTTTCGTTTTCACATGTTCCCATACGTTCTCTATTGGACTGAGGTCCGGGCTCCGTGGTGGCCAATCCAAAACTTTGATTCTATTTTCTTCCAGCCATTTTGTTACAGATTTGGCCTTGTGTTTCGGATCGTTGTCATGCATCAATGTCCATGTAACGGGCAAATTGTCATCTGCAAATGGCTCCATTACATTTTCTAAGATATTTTTGTAAGAATGTTGATCCATTGTTCCGGTTATTTTAAGCAGTTGGACGATACCGTGCCAGGACATTGCTTTCCAGACCATGATTTACTGTTTTCACTATGTATTGTGGATCATTTGAACAATTTTGTGGATGGCGTACATACGTTTTTCCATCCGATCCAAACAAATTAAACTTTGATACATCAGTCCACAAATTTTTTTTCCAAAATTCCACCGGTTTATAGAGGGTGATTCAGTCAATTTCTGACCATTTCAGTACTATGATTTATTGACCCATTAATGTTTACAAACTTAGCATTTCAGTATGATATTTTAGGCAGTTCGGAGTTTTTATTCCCGTGGAAAAGTCTTGATGATATGCTCAATGTGGCCACCACGAACGTTTTGAACTGCTCGCAGCTGAATGGTGAAGTTGTTCATAACTCTATCCAGGATTTCTGCATGTACAAGGGTGCAGCAGTCGACGATCCTTTGTCGCAGCTGGTCTAGGGTTCTTGGTGCTGTAGTGAACACACTGTCTTTAAGGAACCCCCAGAGATAAAAATCACATGGGTTTAGGTCAGGATTCGTAGGGGGCCAAAGAAAGCCACCCCCGAATCGATCTGGAAACCTGTTTGAAATGACACGATTTCCGAATTTCTGATTGAGAAAGTCTAGCACTTCATTAGTGGTGTCAGGCCTAGCCCCATCCTGTTAAACCATTGATGTCGAAGCGGTATACGCCTCCTTCACATCTCGGGGATGAAGAAGGTTTCCAACATGTTAAGGTAAGCCTGTGACATTACGGTGCCCTCAAAAAAGAACGGACCAATGATGCCTCTTTTGGAAATTGCGCACCAAGCCATAACCTTTCGTGGATGAAGAGGTGACCTATGGATCTCATGAGGGTGCTGGGAACCCCAAAAACGAACGTTGTGTTTATTAACGTCACCTGACAGATGGAAGAAGGCCTCATCTGACACCCACAGGTTGTCCACAATGTCCTGATTGGCTTCCATTTCTGCTCCAAACTCCATCGCAAATTGTTGTCACTTCTGTCTTCCAGTGTCTGTTAACTCCTGATAAACATGGATCTTATACGGGAACAGGTGTAAATCCTTTCTCAAAATTCGCCACGTCGTGGTATACGACAGCCCTTCTTCAGTGGATAGGCGGCGAACAAATTTTTTGGTAGGGGAATCGACCAACCATGTGCGAACATTTTCGACAACTTCGGCCGTTCGAACACGAGCTTTGCTCCCGCCTTTTTTCTTGCCTTTAACACATCCAGTGGCACGAAATTGCTTGACAAAATCCATGATTGCTTGCCTGCCTGGTGCGTCTCGACACTTATACTCCTTCCGGAATTTTCTTTGCATGGTTACAGGTGATTTTGTCTCGAAATACCATTCGACAACCTTGCATTTCTGCTCTGTTGATAAAGCAGGCGCCATTTTTCAACAATACGATTTTCATGCAGCGCCGTTGCAACAATACAAACTCCAACTATTTAGAAATTCGATATGGCGCTCATATTCTTTCAATTGTTTATCCCTAATGCACGTCATTCGAGTGAAATGGTCAGAAATTAACTAAATCACCCGGTATAAGGTTTCTTAGCAAACTCCAAACTCGTCTTTCGATTGATGAGGGAGACAAATGGCTTCTTCTTGGCAATACAGCCACATAAAGAAAATTCATTCAATCTTCGTCTGACGGCTTTTGAAGAGATATTTACATTATAATCAGTTGCCAATGCGTGCTGAAGTTGCTTGGACGTCTTAAATGGGTTGCTTTTACTCATCCTGGCAATAATTCGGTCGTCTTTAACAGTAGTTTTACGTGGTAGAGGTTTTCTAATTTTATTTTCCACTGATTTTTCTCTTTGAACATGATTAATGGCATTATAAAACATGCACCTGAAACATTTGAGCATTTGTGCAATTTTGGAAATGGTGTAATTTTTACTTTTCAGTGTCAATATCAGTTGCCTTTGTTCAGGCCCACAATGTTTATTTGTGCCCATGATTTGAAACTAAAAAATATTGCAATAATATTAGGGATCAAATAAATGCATAGTAATAAACTAAATAGACGAAAATATTGATTACCTACACGTAAAACGCAAAATGATGGCACTGTCTTATTTCCTTGTCCAGGGTGACTTTTATCACTTCACTTCAATTTCACAATAACTTTAGAGTGCCCTTCTAATATCATGTCATTCATCTATATATAAAATCAGAATACTCTAACATAGCTTAAAAATTTATTGTTATGCAAATCATGTGTTAACTTCAAAGATTATTCCAAGTTTTAAGATAGGGAGGTGAGTGTCTTATTTCTGTGACCACCACTGTACATTTGAGACTTTCAATGCAAAGACATGGCATGTAATATATCAAACAACTCATAATGATGTGTCATACACGAATGTAACGTGTAATTAAACATAGTAGAAACTGGTTTAGTAGCACATGCTGTATGGTACCATATGGTCCCGTTGAAAACTATCAATTCAAAGGCATGTAATATATCAAACAACTCTTTACGACGTGTCATGCATGAATATAACATGTAATTAATGATGTTTGAAATTGGTTTAGTAGTACGTGTTCTAATGGTATCACTAATGGTACCATTACATTATCATTGGGTTTTTCAATGCTAAGATAGTATTATATCTAAACCCCTAACGAGTTTCAGGCCTATTGTTATCCATCCATGGTTAATTGCTTTCAACAGCAAATTGCTGTTAGGCCTGACATTATTAATAGCTAACTTCTGTTAGACATATTATTGTCAATAGCTAATTATTAGTTGCTAATTGCTTGCTTGAACAGTAGATGATTACGTATACAAGTTTAGCAATGGAAAATGAAAAAATAATAGATGCTTACACAGAATGCTTCAACAATTGACGCTCACTTCATTTAACATTATATAGAATGCCTAGAAAGAAAAGAACTTTTATTTGTTCGAATATATAAAGAAATACTACACTTTCATTTAACCTTTTGGTTCTTCAATTATATTCATTCAAATTCTCTTTTTACGTTAGTTTAATTATTTAGGAATTTACAGTTCAGTTTTCTTATTTACATAGTTTTATTTCAAATGTATTTTAAAATGCAGATTAGTTCTATGTATCTGTGGCTGATGCCTTGATACTGTAACAAAAAAAAAGTGCTCCTTTTATCTGCCATGGCAGTAAAATCATTCTTTTATATTTACTTTTGGAGAGTCACCTTTCTCTTCAAATTTAATAGAAAGCTGGATTAAAGAAAGCGGAACTAAAGTATTTAATGTTTAGTGAATTCTGCTCTTATGAGAAATTATTTCATTGACCAACGACTAGGTCACTTCCGGAAAAATAATGGCCACGTGTCCATTGCAACAGCGCTGTTTTTCACTTTTCAAATTTTTTTATAGTTATGGACTGATTATTATAGTTGCTGTTCACATCTCACTTAATCAAGGTGTAAAAATTCATCCATTAAAATTTGATCATTTGTACCACAACAGGGTCTGCCCTGCTCAATTGGAACTCATTAATTACCTATGATTCTCAGGGAAATTTTAATTTTGATTTCTTAAAAGAAAAATCAAAGCTTTTAATTGATTTTTACTTTATAAGGCTGTACATACTTCTACGAAAAGCATGATCCAAAAAAATGACACCAAAAAGCGTTATTTTAAAACCCACATCGGATTTAAATATGTGGAATGACCCAATTGAGAATACAACAAAATATGGAACTACAATTGACTGAGATTTTTTTTTTTTTAGAAATTTAAAAACTATTTATCTCGTATTTTAGTTATCACAAGCCCATTGTTTCTTTCTTAGATTAAAATAATATTGAAGAAGATATGGATTTACATAATCAACAGCAAAAATTCAACAGTAATTGATATATAGTTATAGGTATAGATCTAATGAGAAAACGAATGAAAATAAATGGTTTTATACATACATAGCATTAATTTATGGCTTGTTCCTGATTCGTCCAAGTAATAACATCCATAATAATATTTATATCATTCACATATACGTTACTTAGAATCGATTACAACCGCCATAGAAGTTTTCATTTCGGCCATGCAGTCTTAAGCACACGCAGTTTTTTTAACATTTGGAAATAAGAAATAAAGAAATTAAACTGGAGCATCAGGTAAATGATATTAATTAGAAAAATAGATGGAAAAATTCTTCGACCTGGATTTGGCAATAACGATCGGCGTTGATCGTTGTCCTTTGAGGTAAAATAATCGATGAGAATAAAGCCTTTTTGATCCCAAAACAGGCTTGCCATTATTTTCTGGCTTGAGATAGCCTGAAGAAATTTTCAGGCATAAGGTGAAGAGGGGTGGTGCTATGTCATTGATTACCTTTATGACTCTGAGATTAAGTGGTGAACTCATGTTTCATTGTTTGTGAAGATAGAGTCCAAAAAAACCTCTCCTTTGGCAAAACAGTCTAAAAACTCCTGAGTGCTTTGCACGCAATTTTGCTTGTGAGTTTCCATCAGCATTTCCGGCACCCAATAAGCATACACCTTTGCAAACCCCAATTTTTTCGTTAAAATCATCTGTATGGTAAGCTTACTGACCTCTGGGAACAAAATTGCTAGCTCACGGACTGTCACATGGCGATCTTCATGAACTTTACATCAATGTTCTTCAACAAAGCATCATCAATTGAGGATCTCCTTCCTGTCCCATCCTCGTCATGAACACTTGTGCTACCATTTGAAAACTCAGCACATCACTTCCTGACAGTCTGCTGGTTCATCATATTTCCATAAATGGACATGAGATGACAATGGATTTCAATGGGACTGACTCCCATTTGGTTGAGAAAGTGAATGAATGAGTGCACCTCACAACCGGCGGGATTTGACAGTGGACCTGCCATCTTAAATGGATGCCAAGAGCACACAGAAGCAAAACTCATCATTTCTTCTGGAGAGGAAAGTCTGCGCTCCGCGCTAGTGTTGTCAACTTTTGAGAAATAACGTTCGCATAACCGAATATAAATAAAGGTCTTTAATTCTTGGATAACCCATGTATTTATCTATATAAAGCACAATGTCAGTATGTTTGTCTGGTTTTAAAATGCAACTTGGAAGTAAGTTATAAAGTTGAAATTTAATACACAGCTGTGTAATACTACCACAATGATGGAAAAAAATCTAAAACTGGAGATAAGTCTCTTAAAAACATAGAAATTAATAATCTTTATAAATCTATATATATGAAAGAGACTTGGTTTATATTTGGCTCCTTGCATGTGTGAACAATCAGCCCGTGATGTTTGCATCAGCAATTGGCTGGTCATGTTTATATGTTTGGTTGATGAAATTAATACATGCCGCAGCCGACAAAAGAGACAGGCCAATACCACCTAGAGAAAAAGCCTGCGCACGGAAAAATCATACATTGTAAATCACCTATGGTAAAGATAATTTCGGGCTTATTATTGGTAGAAATACGATTAATAATACCCTACCACAGGTGATGTAACAACGTATGATGTTTCCGTGCGCAGGCTTTCTCTCTAGGTGGTATTGGACAGGCCCGGCATTGAAAAGTCACATGACCATCTTAGTGCAAGCAACAATGTAATCTTCATTGTTTCCATCTTGGATTTTTTTTTTATTATTATTAATAAAAAATTTAGCAATCAGTATTTTATCGTTTGTTAGAAACAATGAAAGTTACATTGTTGCTTCATCTGAGAAGATCAGGTGACTTTTCACTGCCAGGGCTGGTCTTTTTCGTCAGCTGTGATGCTTGCCTTAATGATTCACATTTTAACCCTTTATCGACATATGGCAACATCAACATTTGCCATCAGTCATGACATTTGTATGAAGTAAAGCAATGTATATAACGAAATAATACTTTCTGTTATTGGTTTCCTATAATAATTTCTGTTATTGGTTTTCCTATTTTCTTTATTGGTTCACTTTCTATTTCCATCCTCCAATCTCTTTGCATACTATGTACCTTGTTTCTGTATATAAGGCCTGCGAGCCTCTTGTTGTGTTATCCTTGATAAAGCCGGGAATAAAAGGCGAAACTAGTTGGAATCTGTCGTCCCTATGTTATACTGTAAAGTTACTACCAATTTCGTTGATAGGAACGGTATTATGAACCCTTATCTCACCAATGTATATAAAGAAATATAACGGTTCACAAATAGTTATTTTTTTTGCCATAATGGCAACAATACATTAACAAATAATTACATGTAATAAAAATTATTTTTTAGGATAATTGTAATCCTGAGATGATTAGTAATAATAAGCAACAGTCAACATTTTTTTTTTCATAAAATTTTTATGGGGTAACGATAAAGGGTTGAGTAGATAATGTTATAAAAAGTAATAAATAAATAAATAAAAATTATTATATTTTCTTTTTTTTATTAAAATCTTTGGAGAGATATAAGAAATTATTCTACACTGCTTGACAATTGCTAAGGAACCTGCGCATTCTGCTATTTAGGGGCGCTGGAAAATAATGCAGGACACGTCAAAACATTGGTTGCTACTCTGTTGTTCGATTTGCATAATTTGAATAAAAGTCACGTGTCCAATGAGCTGTGGTTCAGTGAAAATCAGTGGCCATGGAGTGTTAGGGCGAATACACGTGCAGGTGTTTTGCGAACATTACTGTAAATTTTCAGTCCCTCTATCACATATTGTCTCCAGAATGCCGCAGAGACATCATTTGAGTGATTACGATCATGGATGAGCTTTGGACTGCTTGAGGCAAGGCAAAGTGTGACGTAAGTTGCGCGAAAAGTGTTGTTTCTCGTTTGAAAACTGCCACCAGAGGATCCGCTTTACGTGTGCATAGAGTGGTCGTTGAAGGAGCACAACCGCTCAGGAGGACCGTAGCATAGCCCTTTCAGCAAAAAGAGGAAGAAATCAGACACCTGCACAGATGGCCGCAGATCTTGCTGCTGCTACAGGCACTCATGTTTCTGCCAGAACCATTTCCCATTCGTTAAATGATGTTGGACTGTATGTACGGCAGCCTATAAAATGTATTCCATCGATGGAAGAGATTAGAGTGGTATAACGAGCATCATGCTTGGGGCGATCAGGAGTGGTCCATGGTGATGTTCTCCGACGAGTCTCGGTTCACTGTGCAGTGATTCTGGGCATCAACTGATCTGGCGTGAAAAGGAAACTCGTTATCGCCAACAGCATGTTCGGGAAGTGCAATATTTTGGTCAAGGAGGGGCATCATGCATGATCTCAGAACACCCCTTCACATCTTTGCAGGAGTGTCTGTTACAGCAGCACGATATTGCAGGGAGATTTTTCTGGATCACGTTCATCTTTTCAGTCGAGCAGTTGGTCCAGACTTTGTGTTCATGGACGACAATGCCTGTCCACATGGAGCGAACATGGCATCGGATGTTCTTGAGAGTGAGGATATCAAGCGTTTGCAGTGGCCCGCATACTCCCTGGATCTCAATCCCATAGAACATGCATGGGACACTCTTGGTAGACGTGTGGCATAAAGGAATCCCCTCCCAGAACGCTACAGGAACTGACAACTGCATTACAGGAAGAATGAGATAAGATCCCAACTGCTCTTCTCAATAGTCTGGTGGGAAGCATGCAAAACATGCATTGCGGATCAAGGAGGCAATACTCACTATAAGGGTCTCACATTTCAAATCGATGACAAACAACCAACATTTTTTTCTTTAGTCACTCATTGATGCTTCATGATACCTCTTCTGCTTTTGTTCAATATGTTCGTTTCCTTAGTTCAAATTCCATGCCATTTAGTGTTCATAAAGTCACTGTAATACGTCTACTGAAGTTTTGGTAATGTTTATTTCTTGGGACAGTATTTATTGACAAAAATGTTGCTCTTCCTTTGCAATTGTCAAGCAGTGTAAAACAAATAAGAGAATACAACTTCTAGGGCGTGCAGCTCCTCAAGCTTTTGCTGAAAAATTGATGGTACCTTCCCTAATGAGCTAATAACTGGAGAAAATTTATTTTTCATTTGAGGTTTGTAATGTAGTAACTTACTTCAGAGAAGTTATAGATAATGTTTATCTAAACATATTAGAATATTCTAAAGATCTCAACTGATTGTGTGAGAGGGCAATTTTTGCTGTTAAAACTAATACTGTCAGTATAAACAACCACATTCAGGACATGATTCCATGCTCTCTGACTGAATACAACTCTATTGAAACGGTTACATGTTGATGAAGTATGCTGATGATGCTGTAAACAGAGTTCCTCAACTCTCTCTATCCATCTATGAAGTATTTTTTTAATATAGACAGAAATAATTCAATACTTATAGCCTTTCTTTGATATTCTAAAATGTTAAGGATGCAATATTGAATTTTCCTGGGTGATCCCCATTGGACACAAAATTTTAGTGCGAGCATTTTAGAGAATTATTTTCATTCCAAATTGAATATATACTTTAATAAGGGTTTTTCATTTATATTCAGATTCAGATATTGCAAAATTTCATCAAACAAACAGCCCGAGCAACGCCAGGCATATTAGCTAGTTGTATATAAAAGAACAAGATCAAATCGAGTGTTGCTGAACCTTTACTATTTAAGGTGCATATAGAAAGTATAGACACACTTCCCAAAATGCTAGTTTTTTTAAATAGCACAGTTTAAACAAAAAAATGAATAATGACATGTAATAATCAACCAAAAGAAATGCCAATTAAGAAATACGCAAAAAACTCTGGTTTTAAAAAAACACTGGTTTTTAAAAAACATTTATAGACACACAAAATTATTGTTACAATGGATGTTGTTTTTACGTTGTTTATTAAACAACAAAGCCTCCATTAGCTTAAATAAGGTTAAATATGCGATTGGGTATAGTTTCTATTAACTTCTATAAATATTCCAGCTTTATTTTCTCCCAACAATCATAAATAGCTAATTTTAACTCAATACATGAATAATACTATAATAATTGGAAAATGGTCTTTGGAGGATTTTTTCACGCCATTACCTCCGATATTGATGAATAAATAGTGAAAAATAGTAAAGAAAATTCCACGACCTGGACTCGAACCAGGGACCTTCGGGTTACCGTCCCGATGCTCTAACCACTAAGCCACCTTGGACATAGAAGCTGATGCTATCAAACATGTCCTATGTGCATAGGTTAAAGCGCGGCTCCTTGTTCGCAAGCCAAGACTATCTTTACTATTAAGTGGCGAATAATAATATAATAATAATTGGAAAACGGTCTTTGGAGGATTTTTTCACGCCATTACCTCCGATATTGATGAATAAATAGTGAAAAATAGTAAAGAAACCCGAACAAGAAGCCGTGCTTTAACCTATGCACATAGGATAGCGTCAGCTTCCATGTCCACGGTGGCTTAGTGGTTAGAGCATCGGGACGGTAACCCGAAGGTCCCTGGTTCGAGTCCAGGCCGTGGAATTTTCTTTACTATTTTTCACTATTTATTCATGAATGATATTGCTTGTTTTAGCATATACAAGTTTAGTTAATGCAGCCCAGACGTTCTCAATCCAAACCCTGATTTTTTTCACTTGTAAACCATTGTTTTGTTACTTTTGATACATGGCATGGGGCATTGTCTTGCTGATAACACCACTCACCTCCTCCAAAGAGTGGGCCAAATGGGATGAGATGATCATATAGCATCTGATGATAGAGCTTTGAGTCCATTCATTGGTTTATCATCACAATATCAGTCTTTCCTTCATAAGCAAATGCTGCCCATACCATAACTCCACCACCTCCTGCTTGCCTGCTGAAAAAATCGGGTTTCTTCGTTCTTATTTATCCAAATGTCTGTTTCCATCAGAGCTGTCCAAATTAAACCTTTTTTTATTCGAAAAAACAATTCTTTCCATTGATCTTTCCATGTCATCACTCCCATTCCTTGTGCACTGGAGTTCATTTTGGTTTTGCCTTCAGTTTTACGTATCCAGCATTATCATTGTTGCATATGCACTTTGCCACTATTGTTTGTGATACAGGGGTGCTTAACTGTTGGGCAATGCTTCAGGTTCACACCTGATTTTTGGTGGCAAGATGGAAAATGCGACGCTGGGCTCTTGTGGATAACACAGGTTTTCGTCCAGTGCGTTTTTCTTGTCCATGCTATCTCCTTTTTTCAACACATTATGAAATGCACACATTACGGTTGAGTGCCGCAGCACTTTTTCTGTAGGATTTTCCCTAACCATGGTATAAGTACATTTTCTAAATCTCGCATTCCTCTTAACTGACTTCCTCGTGGCATTTTCGTTTGTTTAGCTTTCTGTTTAACTAGTAAGTTTATATGGCTTATTTGAGTGCTTTCTTGCCCTCGAATAATTGAATGGAATAATCTGTGGTGTGTCCCATTCGATTATTACTTGTTTTTGAAGATGTGTCTATAAATGTTTTACACTTGCAAAACATCAAAGTAGAGTTTTTTGCATATTTCTTAATAACTATCAGATAATTTTTTTATTTTTTTGCGTGATTGGTGTTTCTTTTGGTTGATTATTATATTTCGTTATTAATTTTTTTGTTTAAACTGTGCTCTTTAAATAAACCAACATTTTGGGAAGTGTGTCTATACTTTCTTTACATACCTTATCCGTTTATTCTTCTTCAAACTATTTTCATTTTTAAAAATATTATACAGGGTTATTCAAAAAGAACAAGCTGATTTTACAAGGCTATATTTTAGAAAGGGAAAACAATATTAATTTTCATTGTTCCTCTGGCTTTAAATTTCATAAGTATTCATAGAGGCGATCACTCACAGCATGAATAGCATCAAAGCAATAACTGAATCTAACCTATTCTGGGAATCTTGGAGGCCCAGCATACAGTGCAATATTTTAGACTCCGTTTTGATCCATCCATCTTGAGGCAGTGTTTGAGTCATAAAATCTCAAAGCTCTTGGTGCCAATGAAAGTATTCATAACTTAAGACACCCCCCCCCTCTTTCTCTGTCATTGACTCATTCACTGGAGATACAGGGGTGCTAAGAAAAAGGAAATCAAAATCAAGTCTTTCTTTCTATATAACTCTGTATAAACACTGATAATCAAACATGGATTTATAACTCGGAAATATCTGGAAGATACACTACCCTATCAAAAGTCATGGGACAACCCTGATTTGCATGAAAATGAGACATTCCTTTGCAATTTCACTGTTGGCATTCTTCCCAGCACTACATAACAGAAAGTATGCTATCATGAGATGATGTTTGCGTGAATGCTGTAAGAATGTCTCAAAGAAAAGAGCTTTTAGACTTCCAAAAAGGTACAATTGTTGGGTGCCATCTCGCAGGCAAAACTCTTAGAAAGACGTCAACCGTCCTAAACGTCCCGAAATCGACCGTTCACAACGTCATCCGGGCATGGAAAGAGAAAGGCACCACAAGTGCTCCGCCTAGGACTGGAAGGCCCAAGATCATGTCGGCCAGAGACCAAAGGGCTCTTCGTAAAGTGGTCACTGCAAACCGTCACACATCGCATGATGGACTGACAAGATCGTTCATAGAGTCGACGGGAACAACTGTGAGCACCCTGACTGTTCACAGGGAACTGCATGCAATGGGTTTTTATTGCAGAGCGGCAGCCCACAAACATCACATCAGCACCAGCAACGCAGTGAGGAAATTGCAATGGTGCAAAGAGCAACGACATTGGACTCTGGATCAATGGCGAATGTTGAATGGAGTGATGAGTCCCGCTACACCATCTGGTAATCGCATGGACGGCCTTGGGTATGGCGAACGCCTGGTGAATGTTATCTGCCAAGCTGTATTGTGCCCACAGTGAAGTTCGGCGGATGGTCGGTGATGGTGTGGGGGTGCTTTTCATGGTATGGGTTGGGTGCAATAGTTTCTGTGGACAGACGTCTAAACCCAGAGCGTTACCAAGACATTCTGGACAACGCAGCACTTCCATCTCTCTGGCAGCACTTTGGCAATGGCCCTTTTCTGTTTCAGCATGATAACGCACCGTGCCATAAAGCAAGGGCTGTAGGCACATGGTTTGATGAAAAGGGGGGTCGAGAACTTCACTGGCATCTGCCCAAAGCCCCGATCTGAACCCCATCGAACATCTGTGGACGTGTTGGAACGTCGATTGCACGCTTGTGTGGAATGCCCGAAATCCGTGACCAAACTGTCCAAGACACTTATGTCAGAATGGCGAAAATTACCTGTCAAAACGTATCAAAAACTTGTGGACAGCATGCCCAAGAGAGTATAAGCTGTGATAGCAGAAAAGGTGGACCAACAAGATACTAAAATATGTATGTTTTGAGTGTTTCTATTAAAGTGATGGTGTCCCATGACTTTTGATAGGATAGCATATTGTATTTTACCTGAAACATTACAAACCATCATGTATGAGAAAATTAGAACTAGCTGATATCAAAAATGCTTATCACATTTTGTTCTTAAAAGACGAAGTTTTTTTGAGATGTATATTATCATTAATAATAAATTTTTCTTCACTAATGAAAAATGGCATGTACAGTCGAACCTGTCTGTAACAAATACTCATATAATGAATTTTTACTTCAGTCCCAACATATACCGTAAATCTTGAGTTCAACGAATGTTTACATGTTTCTGTATAATGAATTTTCTGTCTAACAAATATTTTAGGAGATCCCATTGACTTTGCCATAAGGAGGTTCGATTGTAGTCTGCAGAATGGATCTTGATCCCTGACCTATTTTACTGTGTATTCAGAAAACTATCATAAGTCATCACTTAGACAGTCATGATCCAGGGTCAGAGTTTTTTTGTTTTTTTTTTTGAGTTTTTAAAATTTTTTTTTTCCTCTCTTGTTTTGCTGCTGTTTTGAATTCTTGTATTTAATTAATTTTTTTTTTTGTATGTAGTGATATATTACAACGTGTATATTTATTTTTAATCTTTATATTGATAGTAATTATTTAAAGAAAATAATAGCTATTATCATGACTTCCCTGGAGTTCAAAGAAGAGGATCTTAAGTCATCATTGCATTTGCTTTACAGTAATTTTGCTTATACTTGTAACTTCTACAATTCTCAAAAAACTTGATTTAAAGGCTGCATGAATTCACCAAATGCTTTTCCCTTTTCGAAATATTTCATCACGTTGTAAAGGATTTCCCGTGATTGGTAATGAAGAGTTTTGCACTTCTTCTGAGGAGCTTCTGCATACCACTCACGATTCGAGCTCAGCCTTGAATGGATGAATGCCAAATGTTGGAAAAAGCATAGAAGCATAACAGAACTACACCTGAAAGATTTGATCAATGATAAGTTAGAATGTCGTGCGCAGAAACAGGTTGAAACGGGGGCTCAAGATTCAATCTGCAGACTTTAAATTACAAGATTTTTTTGATTACGGTATATGAGAGTGAGTCAAATGAAAACCGCAAAATTGTAATTAAAATTCCAAATTTTGCCCCACAGTGTTGTAATTCTGCACATCCGTTAAAAATGAGTTGTAGAAATATCCGGTATGTGGCAGGAAAGTAGAGACAAGCAAACAACGTCACAGCAGCAGTTTAAAGATGGCTGCCCCACTTTAAACATGCACAAAAGAAAAACAGTGTTCAGTGATCCGATTTTTGAGTAGTGAAGGTGTGAAACTATTGAAATGATGTGGTGGGTTGAACCATGACTAATATCTAACAATTCTGCAATTTCATCAATCGTTACTCGACGATTTTCCAACACTAAGGCTTCAACTGTTGCAATATTCTCTGGCGTCACAATTCAATGTGCCTGACCCAGGCGAGGGACGTCTAATACTGCTGTCACCCCACTTGTGAACTTCACACTCCATTCATAAATCTGCCACTGTGAAAAACATGCATCACCATTCATAAACTTCTTTGGTGCATGTTTGAAGTGAGGTGAATCTTTAAACTGCTGCTGTGACATTGTTTGCTTGTCTCTACTTTCCTGACACCTACCAGATATTTCTACAACTCATTTTTAACGGATCTGCCGAAATACAATACTGTGGGGCGAAGTTTGGAATTTTAATTACAATTTTGCGGTTTTCATTTGATTCACCCTTGTAATTAATGATGAAATACAGTATCAGTTATTAATGATATGTTCCAGGACAGTGATCAAAAGATTGCTGATTTGATTTAATTTAGCAAGTCATCAATGTAAATCGTCAATTTATACTGAAGTGAATTACCTTTTGTCATAAAAGCTCAGTTATGTTGTTTTTTGCTTTCCCAACAAAATTTGCAATAACTACAAGGGATAATTTTTAAGTAAGGTCCATTTGTAAATATATCTTTGGAAATCTTGCACACTCATGGTAATCACTTACATAGTGCTGGACTGGCCATATACCAAGGGGTGCGAATGCACCCCGGCCCCCCTGCCTCAGGCCCCCTTGGCCCTGGCCCGTTCCAGCTCACAAGAGATTATTTTGAGATCGCATCCCGAGCCTCTGATACCTAGTCCAACCCTGCACGTACGTTTAGACTCCCAACACCCCTTGAGCATAGGCAGATGCTGTTTACAGTTGTGGTTCTATGTGTATGCTTTGCATTATGTCATTAAAATGTTTAACATTAATAAGATTGCCATCGACTGCAAAATATAGTCGGTTATCTGTTATTTTGATGGCAAAAAAGCATGACATTGAACAGCAGTTCTGTGAAATGTATGGACCTAATGTCATACTGTCATCTAGAGTTTGCCTTATGATCCTCTGAACTGATGGGCAGGGGTTTTTCTTGGGATGCATTGTAAATATTACTCTTCAACGAATATTACTCCACTAGGAAAGATAGTCCCAGCCTGCTAACTGGGTACTGCTCCAACCAGCCCTTGTTGATAGCGTTAATGCTTCACATTTCTGCATTGGCACGTCTGCACGGTGAGCAGAAGGTTCCTGGTTCAAATCCAGGCTGTGGAATTTTCTTTCCTATTATCATCAATGTTTTAGTTCATCTTGTATACTTCTTTAATACAAGAAAACTAGTGATACATATTCAATATTACATTATAGAATATAATTTCCACTTCTATATAAATGCAGATTTGTTTATTGGAAGCTTTTTTTTTCTACTCCCTCATTGCAAAGCCCGATCACGAATGCATCATGTGATTGTATTCTTTTTCCTTCATTTGTATGTACCAGACTTTCTGATGCCAAATTTTTTCACCAGTCACTCAAGGAGAGATGTATTGCAATGGATTTTCAATGACGTGCAATCATTTCATGTTTTTTTTTCCATACACTATGCAAACAGGCTAAAAAAAGACGATCAATCCCAGAAGTTATTGTCCTTTGGAACCAAAAATTCTTAATGATAGATGTGGGAAAATGATAGTTCGAGGAACGATGGATGCAGATTTTATTAACATGCTTTCAATAGCAGCTGCGCAAAGCAATGAAAAACAATGATAGTTCCGGGACAACGATATACTCGGGAATGATAAATTGAGGTTCGACTGTATATATACAACTATTGAAAGTACCAATGCTAAAATATGGCATGTAATATATCAAACGATTTGGAATGATGTGTCATGAATAAATATAACGTAAAATTAATGATAGTCGAAGTTGGTTTCAAGGAACCAGGTTTAGTGGAACCATTATGGTTCATTGGAACTTTCAATAGTTGTTTTTATTACAAAATGGACTTTACTTAAAAAAAATACCCCTTTTACCAATGTAAGCTTGCCTTTGAAGAAATTCTTCAAGGGCCAATGATTCAGCATCAATAAGGAGTTGCAGGAAGCAGTTACTGACTTGTTCAAACAGCAACCCACACTTTTTTTTATGGACGGAATTTACCGTTTACCTAAATGCCATGGGTAATTTCTTTTGAGAAATGTGTGTAAAATACTGTTTATTAAATGCTACTCGTTTATTTTATTTGTTTTCTGCTCTCTGCCTACTTGACTCAACGGGTTTCATTTGAACACACTTCATATTTTGAAAGAATACATGTACCTTGCAGTGTCATTATTATGACAGTAATCTAATAGTTAGTTTGCTTTTTAATAATCATGATTGTGAATGTGGCACATATTTACTCATCTCTCTACTTTAACTTTCAGCTATTGGATTGTTTGCAAGATCTACCTCGTTTTTTAAAGCATAGCCAGGAACAAAATTCAAGAGAAGTTACTAAAGGTAAAACTCAAAATTGATGATATATACCCAGCCATCAATGTGCAATGATATACAAGTTGTCTCACCCTAACTTGATAGCACTGGAAGTGAATATAAATAATAAAGATTATTGCATTATATCAATTTATGTTAATTATTCTTAAAGATATAAGTCAATTTAAAAAATATTAATAAATAGTGCTGGTGCATTTTGAAGAAGCAGCTTTTTTGGCACTTCTTTCTTGTAATTTTTCTTGTCTGTGTTCATACTTAAAATGGGGGAATCACCCCATTGAGATATTCTGCCACTGACAAGTTTTGTCAAACAAATTATTTTGAATGTGTGCAGCAGTCCATTCGAATCCATTAATCAAAGTATTAAAAAAACGGAAGAATTAGCCGGCATATCAGCAGAGCGATCTTTAGGGCTAAATCTGCAATGCTGCGCACGGGAGAAATTGAATCCATATTAAATAATAAGTTACTTACTTTTCAAACCCACTTATCCGTTAGGGTCGCGGGGGCAGCAGCCCTATGGAGGATCTCCAGCGATCGCGTTCTTCTGCCATCAGGTGCATGTCCTCCCTGGTAATATCCAAGCGACTTGAACCCAGATTCTCCATGTATTCTAGCCACCTGGTTCTAGGCCAACCCCTTGGTCTCTTACCCACCGGCTTGGAAAATAACAACTGCCTAGGAAGACTAGTTTGCAGCATACCAGCGCAACTGAGATCTCTCAATGCAGAGAAGTAGGGCTCAACACCTAAAGATTCCCTTATTGCGCTGCTGTACACTCTATCTAGTAGGGTAACACCTGCCACACCTCTCAGAAATCTCATTTCGGCCGTTTTGTACCCGCGATTGCACTCTTTCGGTCATTACCCAAGCCTCATGACCATAAGTGAGAATGGGGACAAAGATAGATTTGAAGTCGAATCTCCCAAGATTTCTTTATAAACGACTGCAGTGAAGTTTCATTAATGATGCAAAGTTTTCCCACACCTTTATGAGAAAACCATCCCCAGATCATGAATTTCTCGGATGCTTTACGGTTCACTGCAGTAGCTTGGGTATGTTAATTTCCACACGGTTCTTCCACCTTCATCAACAGAGATAGTAATAATTGTCTCATCAATGAAGGTTACTTTTTTCCAATCGTCCATTGAAAATTGGATGCATTTTTGGCCCACTCCATTTACCATAAAATCTTGAATACAGGCAGGGTATTCAAATACAAGCCGGTCTCAAATAAAAGCTGGATGGGGTGTTAAAAATAGATTAAACGCCAGGTCTCAAATAAACACTAGGTCTTTTTCGGGTCATCGATATAAATTCCAGCGCCTTTCCTTACTTTCAGATTATTAAATGTCTTTTCATGTATATGTCTTCTCATTGGCTGCTTCATTTAACCCATTCTAATTTCCACCAATCCCATGCTGCCTTACCCTTGCCGTTTTTGCATATAAAGAAGTTTCAGGTTAGATTTTTGTTACGTCATTTATTTTATTTATTTATTGCAGGGTGACTAGCGACCGGGAAAACCGGGAAAAATCAGGGAATTTTACAAAATATTGCAGGGTGACTAGCGACCAGGAAAACTGGGAAAAGTCAGGGAATTTTACAAAATCAGCAAAAAAATGCGAAATTGGAACATAAAATTGGTCAGGGAAAATTACATGATCAACCGGGAAAAGTCAGGGAATTTTACGAAATTGATTTGGTAGACATCCTGTTATTGGGAATATCCCTTAATGCTGGGTCTTAAATAAACGCCGGGTCTCGATTAATCGCCGGGCGGGGGTCTGGACCATTGAGACAAATAGACGCTCGGGCCTGTATTCAAGATTTTACGGTATTTTTTGCTTTTGTAGCTTTGTCAAGAATGGTTTCTTTTTACGATGAACTGATCAGAATCTCAGGTTTTTAAGTAATTATGGACGGTTGTTTAGCAAATAGTTTTTTTGTAATATGAGAAAAGGCTGCTGTTAAGTCGCGAATAAAAGATTGTCTACGTTTTGTTACCAGTCATTTTAAAGTGTTCATGTCTCTTTTTGCTAGCTTTTTTGAGCTTCCACTATGAGGTTTCACTTCTGCTGAACCACATTGTTTAAATCTTCTGATAACATTAGACAAACCTCCTTGACAACACGACATTTTATGAGCAATTTGGGTTTGTGTCATTCCAGCTTCATAAAAAGTTTATGATTTTGTTTTTTTGTTTTTTTTAATCAGAGGATAGCTGACTGTTTCCCCCATGATGACTTTTTAAACAAACTTTACTACAGTCACAATTTTAAAAACAATAACAAAAAATAAATTCCACCTTTATTTAAATTATGCTCATTGTAATAATGGGCATGAGGAATTACTGCAACTTTATGGACAGATTTTTCAATATTATAAACATTCTGGACACATTTCATTTGACAAAATAATTATTAGAATAATTATAAACAACTGATAGCTGTTTATTTTTACAAGTATTACTACGGTATTTATGAAACTGTGTTTCTATAAAGCTAATAAAATCCAATTTTTGAGCAGTTAGTTTATTTATGATTATTTTGTTTAAATGAAAGCACATCTAATTATTTCAATATTATAAACGTTTTGGACGGAATGTATATAGTTTTTTGTAAAAATTGCAACACTAGGAAGTACAGGGTGATTCATAAGCCTATTTGGGGTATGGAAATCGATAGAACAGTAATACATGTACAGGCAGACATATTGGAGACACTCATATCAGCAAATACATGGTGTTTAAAAATTCATTGGAAAAACTTCCTATACAGATTATATACATAAATATAAGATAGGAATGTCTAATAAACAGGTGTCCAAATTCGAAACAGTTTTAAGTAAATACTGGTTTTAACATTGAATTAACTTTGTATTAATGCATGCCCTGAGATTAAAATGGAAATGCTGTTAATACTAATAGAAGATTAATGTACGATTTGAAATGCATAAAACACCAGGAAACTGCTATCTCTAAAGCTTTGCTACTTCTCTTGCATTTCCATTACCAGCTCCATACACTATGTGCAAATCAGCCATGTTAGCTTTTGTTAAACTCGCCGTTGCTACAAATAACTCGACAACACGTTACCATCCCCTGCTTCAAAAGGATGATATCATTGCTTAATTATACTAACAAAGTTCCTACTTTAAAGTGATATAATTCTTTCATGACTCATGTTTCACACATTTTAATTTTACATTCCTATCTTATATTTATGTAAAGAATCTATATATGGAGTTTGTCCCTAGAATTTTTAAGCACCTTGTGTAGAAAACTTCAAATTCGTAATAGGCACCATGGGATGCGTGTAGATTTAGCCACTGTAGGGCAGTCATAACAAAAACATAATGAGACAGTTCTTTCTTCCATGACCTCCACGGTCATCTGACCTAAGCCCAAGTAATATCTTTTTTTCTTATGGGGTTTAATCAAAGACCATGTGTTTATGTCCCTTTTGTTTTTATTTCGGTATATGCTGTTGAAGGCACCTAGCATGTTTGCATATTTTATGATCACATCCGTTGAGGATATGCTTTTTGAAAACCAGCATCAGTGCAGGAATTTCCTAAAGGTATACGAGGGTCGGTCATAATATTCTTATTGTTGCTAAGAAAAAATAATGCAAGTTGATCTTTCTCTAAATATCCTCCATCTAAGGTGACACATTTTTCCAAATGATAAATGAGCTGGTGCAGACCGTCTTTGAAGAAGCCTTCCACCTTGGTAATCATCTCGTTGTCGTCCTTGAAGCGCCTGCCACAAACTGGTTTCCTCATTCACTAGGTGTGAGATGTAGGAGGGATGAGGCAGAACTTCATACCCCAAGTTGCCCGCAAAGTTTCATGGTGTTGTGAAATGAATGGGCTGGTGCATTGACATGTGAAGATTGCTATGAAGGATGTTGCAAACTGACCCACGGTTGATGTGAATGTTCTGAACTATGACGATAATTAGTCGGTCTTCAAGCACCAGGTCCTCTCTCTCTGCCACAATTCCTGGTTCTTTACTGACGGACAGTCATCCAGTTCATGCTTCATCCTGCAGGTTTGTTTTGACCACTCTGAAAGCATGGATGCCATTTTAAAACTGTTTCATGCTGGAGCAGTGTCACTATACGTGGCAACCAGTTCATCATGAATCTCCTTCACATTGCTTCCTTTCAAATGCAGGAAACTAATAACAGCATTTACTTAAATTTTGTCAACTGAGTGCACCATTTTGGTTTTTACTCTTCAGCAGCATCGGTGTTTTAAACAAGCACAACTGTACCTGAAGATACTCTTTTCTAAAGACAAAATTTTGGACAAATATTTTCCTTTTTTTTTTTTTTTACACGATAATATGAATTTTATGACCGGCCCTCGTATATTAAAGTTTTGCAGAAACAAAATTACGGGGTTCAGCTTATGGCATAAAGGGTTGCAAGTAAAGATTTCACTTTGGAAGTAAGCATTTCCTGATTCGTACACCTGCAATATACAAGGTTTGACAAATAATAAACGAGACTGACGCTACTTTAAACGTGTTCAAGCATGTGGGACCACAGCAATGCATCGTTTCGATCTATAAACTATTCTTGTTGCCGTATGTACAAGTTGCAGCAATAAAGTTGCGTGCGCCTATATATTCTTGTGCTTCAACTGCACACAGTCATTAGTTGATGTTCCATATTAAACATGGAACAAAGGGCAAACATTAAATTCTGTTTTAAACTAGGAAAAACCACTACAGAAACTTACAAGTTGATAAAGCAAACGTATGATGATAATGCACTATCTCGTACACGTGTTTTTGAATGGTTCGCTAGATTTCGTGATGGCTGGGAAGAGCTGACTGTTTGAACACAGGAAATGATCGAGAAGATGAGAGAACTTTTGTTAAGTGATTGGCAAATGAACCTGAAAATGATGGAAGAAGTCTTAAACATTAACCGAGAAACAATTCGCCCAATATTGACAGAAGATTTGGGTAAAAGGAAACTTGTGTGCTTGGTTTGTGCCACATTTCTTAACTGATGAGCAAAAAGAACACAGAGTGGATGCTTCCATGGAATTTAAGCGGCTACAGATGCAAACCCGAACTCTCTGGATTCAATTGTGACAGGGGACAAAACCCGGTGTTATCAATATGACCACGAAACAAAATGACAAAGCATGGAATGGCGGTTCCCAACATCCCCGTGAAAACCGAAATTCTGGTTTGAAAAGTCAAGAACGATCATTTTCTTTGACAGCACTGGCATTATCAGTTTGTTCTGCCTGGACAATCAGTCAACAAGATGTACTACAGAGAGATTTGGCAGCATCTGATTAAGAGAATCCATCGAGTATGGCCACAATTTCATGGAAAAGGGAGTTGGTTCTTACTGTTTGATTATGCCAGACCACACACAACACTGCTTGTTAAGGATTCTTAGCCAGTAATGGAATTGTGGAACTTTATCACCCTCCCTATTCCCCAGATTTGTCTCCAGCAGACTTTATCCTTTTCCCGAAGGTGAAAACAGTCTGAAAGGACACAGATTTGAGAATATAGAGGACATCAAAAAAGAATGTTCAACCAAACTTGGAAGGGCTAAGACAGAGGACATTAAAGCATGTTTCTAAAACGAGTATGAATGCTGCAATAAGTGTGTAGCCTCAGAAAGTAACTAGTTTGAAAAATATTAAACAGTTTTGCCA